>MU766287.1:214589-299353 GCA_026770625.1 Nicotiana glauca | reverse complement strand
TTGGTTAAGAGTTCTTAATTTTTGTGAATATTAGACTAATTTCTACTCAATCTCATACTGTAAATAGTATACTCTTGTGACATGTGTCTATGAAATCCATTAATCTCTTACAAAATTTCTATTTTGTCATTTGAGGCATAATCAAGAGAAGTTTCACTTAAAGAACATGGTTCATCAAATTATGCTCATGAAAAGTCCAGGTATGTTTCTATTCTTTGCACAATTAGAAAAATTTAATTATCAATCGTGAGCAAGAATCCTAAATATATCAAAAGTCCTAAATTCTATCCGTTGAGCAAATTGAACCAATTTCATTGAAACTAGAAGTCTAAATATAACGATACCCTTTCCTAAATTCTAGATATTATATTTAATACCTAAGGAGACCAGAACTCTAATTTGATAAGACCTCTAATCTACTACTGAAAAGACTGCAATTTCTGAGCAATAATTACATTCTTTAAAAACCCCAAAACACTCCTTAATTATCAATTCTTCAAAATCCCTGATCATCATCTCTTTCGTCTATGAAATTCTCCTACGCTTTCCACACCACTAAAATTCTCTTAGGGTTTCAGAAATTTCTCACCATGACAAATCCCCAAGACAACCTTGGCACTCCACCACCCATTTCACCCAACACCTAATCTTCCACACCAGCAGTCGAAAATCCAAAACCTAGATTCCGTCGCTAGAAAATGCTTGCAAGAAAAACTATAGCCACTGGTTCTCTAAGAAAAGCCTTGAATGAAAAACTTCAGTCAAGTCAAAAGAAAGTAAGCCCAGTAGCTGAGTCCAACTCTAGCTCAGAATCTGATGATTACATCTCCACTAGTGAAGGAGATGAACCTGGGTCTTCCGAACAGGCCAAAACTCAAGAAACTCAAAGGGAGGTTATTACTTATTATGTTTTTTCAGATGTGGTTCAAAGGGAGGAAAATCTATTTGTTCTGATAGGGGCTGCTAGAGATGTAAGTGGTAGTGCTTCTGAAATATTGAAGAATAAAAGGAAGAAGGAGACTTTAGCCATATGTGGGATTAGGGAAGAGGGAGTATCAAAGTCAGGGGGAAGTGGATCAGGGGAGGCTGGTGAGAGATTAATTAATTTGAGCAAACAACAAGATGAACCTGGTTAATCTGATGAAGAGAGTTTGGATGACTTGTTGAAGAAAGTGGAGGCTAGTTATGACCCAAAGAAACGCAAGGATCCATCACAAAAAACCCCTGTTGTATCCTAACCAATCAAGAAAAGCAAACAATCACCACCCAAGTCTACTTCTAGGATTAGAGCTACAAGAATTAGGGTTAGGGAAAGTGAAGCAGAATTGAAAAAGGCCTTAGAAGAAAGTAAGAAAAAGAGTAAAGAAAAAGGGAAAGAAATGATAGGAGAAATCTCGGAGGCTTTGATTGAAGAAGAAGAACAAGAGGTGGAACAAGTCCATCTAGAAAAGAGTCCTACTGTGCATGTTCCAACAACAAAATCCAAGGGAACCAGGACTTCTGCCAAAATGTCCTCTAACTCAGTGCCTGCTGAACCTATTCTTGCCAAGATAAAAAGGTCAGCTGCAAAAGGAAAACAAGTGAGAATTACTGAAGAAGATGATAAATGGAGTGAGGATGAAGGAGATGAATCTGAGAAGGAACAGGAAAGACATTCCATGTTTGGCAAGAGAAAACTTTTGAAGGGAAGACTACTCAAGGACCAGGAGGAGCCAGGTATGATAAGGCTTCTGACTACTTTAGAAGCACAGGGCTGGAAAGACATGATTCTTCAGATGGATGGAAGATTGGCTAGGAATGAACTTGTAGAGTTCATGGCAAATGGGACAGTGAAAAATGGGATAGTGACTATCAAAGTGAAAGGTGTCAAAGTGATGTTCAGTGCTGCAAAGCTGGGTAAGATTCTAGGCATCCCTAGTGAGGGATATGATGACTATACAAGGCAGAGGTGGCCTTTCCTGGATGGATTGCCTACTGATCTTCAGATCACAAGAAATATTTGTGACACCACATAAGATGAAGAGGTACCTGAGGCCAGGGCAGTTCAGAAAAGTGAAATGAGGCCAGACCACAAAGTTCTATTTGAATTTTTCAACAAATGTCTTCTACCCAGATAGGAAAGAAGGTATACAACAAATTATATGGATCTGGTGCTTATGCAATTCCTGAATGAAGGGAAGTAGATCAATTGGCCTGCCTTTATTGTGAAGCTGCTTGAAAGGGTACTCAATGGATCAAAAGCTCATGCCATTCCCTATGGATTTATCTTAACAACTGTGCTTGAAAGATTAAATGTTCCCCTGAAAAAGTGGGAAATGGCTTCGAGCAAAAAGCATTTTTGCAGCAAAACCCTTCAAGCTTGTGATTATCTGCTCAGTACAGCTCCAGTTGAACCTGGTTCTTTAGCAAAAACTCCTGTGAATAGTAAGGTCAGAGCCTTAGTTCAGGAGGTTGGGGCAAAGGATGCTGAGATAGCAAGGCTTCAGGCAAGAGTTGCTAAATAGGAGGGAGAAAGAAATGGGTTGAGAGCTGAACTTTCAAAGGAGAAGGAGAAAAATAAAGGAATGCTTCATCAAATGTTAAACCTGCTACAAACCCAACCCTCTAGCTCTTCTAAGCCTTAGGTATCCTATCCTAGTGTGCACCAGTCTAGACCCCCTCAGTGACCAGTTTGAGATTTTAGATGTTTCTTTCTTTTTGCTCACGGTTTGGTAATTCTGTTTTTCTTATTGTGGACTGTATTGTAAAAACACCTTGCTAATCAATGAATGCAGCTTTTCTTGCTTTTTGTTAAATCTGATCTTTATAGGTATTTTTGTTGAGTTGATTTTTGTTTGACTAAAGAATGTGTTCACTTGCAGTTGCCCTAGTGGCCATGAGTACTGATTAGATTACTGAGATCACATTAGTTATGCAACTCTTCGATGATGCCAAAGGGGGAAGATATTGTGCTTAAAATTCATTATCTGAATAAGTGATGTTTATGACGTAACTTAAATTTGGTCCTTTATGAAAGTTGAAAATTTTCTAAAAAAATTTCTAAGTGTTGATATTTCAGCTAAGGTTCACAGGTTCTCTGATCACTAAAAGCATAGAGTTTGTCATCATCAAAAAGGGGGAATTTGTTGGCCCAAGTTCAGTTGAAGTTTTGAAGATTGACAAATGAACATCAGGGAAGGACATGGCCCATCATGAGAGACACAGTTAGTCATAACCATTGCATATGAGAGGCACGTGAGGAAGATATGTACTGAAGCGTATGCAACAAGTATTTTCTAAATGGAATCGAAAAGGTTGCATTGAGTTCTAAGGATGACAGTCTTCTTATGGTAAGAGAACACTATCCTAAGCTAGGATAAGGATGGGAGTTTGTATTAGTTAAGGACTCAAATCGACTGAGGATAAGCATTGGAGTCTCGATCAAACTCCACCTGCTAATTTATAAAATAACTAAGTTGTTTTCTTTTACAGGTAATGCATATAAGCAGAAGTTAGGCATATTTGAGAGCAAAAGGATCAAGTCTGTTTTGTAAGCAATATATGCGAGATACAAGTGTGCACGTCTGAAGCTACATGAACTAAGATAGAAGAACCAGTTTCATCATTGTGTTTATTTGAAGTCAAGTTCAATTGTAGTAGGTTTTAATATTGTACCTTTCAGCTTTATTAGAAGCAATTGTATTAGGTACTCTGAGAATTCATGTTAGAGTTAACATGAAAGTGTCGCAACAGTTGAGGCTGTGTGCCATACTAGGATTAGAGTTAATCCTTAGGTTTACAAAGAGTCTTTGAAAATGCAATTGTTGGCTCAGTTATTTTAGTGGAGTTTGTGAAAATCTTACTGAGTAGTAGGTCGTGGTTTTTTCACTTTTTGAGCCAGGTGTTTTCCACATAAAAATCTCTGTGCACTTTACTTTCAGTATTTATTATTCCGCAAACTGCTGTAGTTAGATCACTTAGAAGAACTAGGTTCTTCTAACGCGAAAATTAAGTACCACACAAATCACCCCCACCCTCTTGTATGGTATTGAAGTTTAAAATATCAGATGGCCATGGTATTGCGGTTCCTAACGAGAATGTATCAAAAGTTGAACAGAAATTCTAGGAAGAGCTCAATCAGATTCGAAATCTGGCAAACCTATCATTTTCCCTCAGTATCTTAGATACCAACTTCCCTAATGTTCAAAACCCTACACCTCCTCAAGATATCCCAAAATAATATAATCATCCTGCTAAACCAATGTAACACCTTCCATACCCCAAACAACACTCCACTACTCATCCCAAAACCTCAGAACTCCGAAAACGACTATTTCCACACCCATACACCAGACCACAATAACAATCCTATCTACGTGGAGACCATGCCACACTCCACCCTATCTATATAATGCACACTAGAGTCTGATGAAAAGGATCTGCTTATCAGGAACTTGGCCGAGGAAATTAAGAAACTGACCAGCCGAATTTAGGGTTTTAAGGGAAGCAAAGGAGTCAAGGGGCTGAACTATGAGGATCTCTGCATACAACCTGATGTTGAACTTACTGAAGGAATCACACCTTCTAAGTTCGAAATCTTTAATGGTAAGGGTGATCCAAAGGTTCATCTGAGGACATATTGTGACAAGCTGTTTAGAGTAGGGAAGGATGAAAGGATCCGTATAAAACTGTTCATGAGGAGCTTGAAATGATATGCATTTTCTCGGGACATCATCCAAGATCCCAAGAAGTGGTCAATCTGGGTAGGCATTGAATCTGATATTATGGACAAGTTCAAGTTTAATACAGAGAATGCACCAAACGTGTTCTATATCCAAAATTTTAAGAAGAAGCCCACAAAGATATTTCGCGAGTATGCTACTCGCTGGAAACATGAAGCTTCTAAGGTCAGACCCGTATTAGAAGAGGAGCAAAGGAACAAGTTCTTTAGCCGGGCTCAGGACCCGTAGTACTATGAGCGGGTGATGATGATTGAGAACCACTAATTCTCCGACATTATCAAATTAGGTGAAAGAATTGAAGAAGGTATTAAAAGTGGTATGGTTACAAATTTTGAGGCCTTGAAAGCTATGAATAAAGCTTTACAGTCTAGTGGTGTGTCCAACAAAAGGGACGTAGGGGTCGTGATGGTTGCACAAAGGACCAAGACTCCCCTTAAATACCAAGCTTACCCAACACATCCGCTCACATACTAGTGAAACCCAAATTACCAAGCACCCTCATACCATGCTCCACCAACAACTTATCAGTCATCTCCACCTCCTACATATCAAGCTACTTCACCTAGATACTCCCAACCCACTCATGTCTACCAAACCTATAATGCTCAACCATCCCATTATCAATCACCCCATGCACGTAAAAATTTCCCTAGACCCCGACCTAATTTTGATCGCAGACCTCCAAAATAATATATAGTCGTCGCTGAACCCATCGACCAGCTATATGAGAGGCTCAAAGCTGCTGGCTATGTCACCCCGTCTCTTCTGCAACCCCTGAGAATCCTTCTTAATGCGTTAACCCAAACAAGTTCCGTGCATACCACTTCGGTATGAAAGGGCACACCATCGATCAATGCTACTCCTTGAAAGAAAAAATACAGTCTTTGATTGATATTAAGAACATTATGGCTAAGGAAATCGATTGAAACATCCGCAATAACCCTATGTCAGACCATAAGGGTGGAGGTATCCACATGATTAAAGTAGAAGATGACTGGTATTCCGAGGGATCAATCGGGTTGATCATGGAAGGTGATGACCCAAAGAAACCAACAATTAGTCTCAATCCAATCATAGTCCAGATCCTACCATCTGAGGAAACTAAGGTGAATATGTCTATACCTCTTGAATTTAAAGCAACGCCACCCGGAAAGACACCAGCACCAATTGAGTTTGAGTTTGTGTCTTCGACAAATGCACCCGCATCCTTTGAGGTTGCAGTATTGCCGCCCAGGGCTCAACTTTCATTGAAAGTAAGGATAGCTGCATCGATCCTAGTGGTGATGTCTACCATGCTTCCATTCTACACAAATGATGTACCCTAGGATTATACAGCCGAGGAGAGAAGGAAAGGCAAGGTTAGGATTGAAGAAACTATCGCAGCACAGGGTATGACAAGAACTGATAGACTCTATATCCCTAAACATCCAATATAATCAAACAAACAGGACTCCAATCGGAAACCCTTAATTGAGACAGGTCCGGACGACCTTTGGAGGAAAATACATGACAAGGAATATTCGGTCATCGACCAGTTAAACAAGACGCAAGCACAAATATCCATCCTCTCTTTGATACAAAACTGCAAGACATACAAGAATGCTCTGTTAAAGGTGCTAAATGAAGCATACATACCAAGTAACATCAATGGCGGGGAAATGGCTAATATGTTGGACAAGTGCTAGAAAGGCATAAAATCACCTTTTATGATGATGAGCTTCCACCTGAAAGGCTGGGTCACAACAAATCGCTGCACATCACCGTGCAATGCAAACATTATTTCATCACCAGGATCATGATCAATGGAGGTCTCAGTCTTAACATTTGTCCGCTGGTAACACTCATAAAGTTGGTCAAAGGGCTGCATAAGATAAAGGATGGAGCATTTAATGTGAAAGCCTTTGATGGTTCTCAAAGGTCCACCATTGGTGAGATTATTCTATGCCTACAGTTACAGTCACCAAACCATTCCTGTGATTGGGGGAAAAAGAAAGCTAGGTGGAGAAACTTACCACCACATTGAGCGGGTCAATTGTGTCGACAAAGACAAATGGTGGGATAGCAAAATCAAGTGTATACTGAGCTAGAGTGGGTACAAACCTGGCAAAAGGCTCGGCAAGAACCTCCAAGGAATCTCTAGACCCATAAAACTCATGAAATATGGCACTACCTTCAGTTTGGGATATGAATACACCAGGGAAGAATTCAATAGTAGGTCACCACCATGGCGCAGTCCTTACTACCCACTAGAGCAACCAATACTGCATCTAGAGCAGACTTTCCAATAGGCCGATATTATTTATAGGCTAGATGAAGAAGAAGCACTTGTAACAGTGAATAACTTGTTTCTAGAGGATAGTGATATGGACTGTTGTGTTATTCTCGAGGAGGAGGGGGAGGAAGGCCCTTCCATACATGTTGTGAGCAGAGGGGCACATCCCAAGAAGTGGACCATCAGAACAACCAAAGCCCGATGTGCCTTAAGGTAGCAAGGCTAAAAAAAGCATTATTCATTGTTTTTGCGAAATGATTTTCTTTTCACATTTTTCAATTCCCGCAATAATATCTTCGATGTTCAAAACAGTTATTCTATCTATCAAATCATTTTTGATTTTCCTTATGAATTAATAGTTATTGCTATCATTTTCCTCCTTACTTTACCAATACAATATTACTATTACTTATCTTGATGAACCAATGACTGTGACATGCAATGAGGTAACGCAAAAAATTCAGAGGAAGATGCCATACCTAACGAGATTATCAAAGAAGTTGAGAATTTTGTGAACAGACCTAAGTCCAACCTGGATGAAACCAAAATTGTCAAACTGGGAGATGCAAAAAACATCAAAGAAACATGAATCAACATTCACCTATCGCCATCGGAGAAGAAAGAATACATAAAATTTATAAAGGAGTATGATGACATATTTTCCTGGTCGTATGATGATATGAATGGTCTGAGTACGTCTATTACGGCTCACAAACTACCAACCGATACAATGTGTCCATTGGTAAAACAAAAGCTCAAAAAGTTCAAGCCTGATATGAGTTTGAAAATCAAAGAAGAAGTCACTAATAGATCAAAGCTAAGGTGCTCAAGGTGGTTGAGTACCCGACATGGTTAGCCAACATTGTGCCAGTACTAAAGAAGGATGGGAGGTCAGAGTCTGTGTCGACTATCGGGATCTCAACCAGGCTAGTCCAAAATATGATTTCCCTTTGCCGAATGTACACATACTGATTTACAATTGCTCCAAGCATGAGTTAAAATAATTTGTAGATTGCTTCACTAGTTATCATCAAATCTGGATGGATGAGGAAGATGCTGAGAAAGTGACTTTCATTAAGCCGTGGGGAGTGTATTTTTACAAGATGATGCCATTCGGTCTAAAGAATGTAGGGGCCACCTACATGAGGGCCATGACTACCATTTTCCATGATATGATACACAAAGAGATAAAGGTATATGTTGATGATGTTATTATTAAATCCAAGAAGGCTACTGACCATATAGAAGATCGAAGGAAGTTCTTTAATAGATTACAGAGATACAACCTAAAATTAAACCACGCAAAGTGTGCATCTTGGGGTTCCTGCTGGGAAGTTGTAAGGGTTATTGTGAGCCGCCGAGGAATAGAATTGGATCCATTGAAAGTCAAAGCCATTCAAGAACTACCACCACTAAAGAACTAGAAGGGTGTGTTATGTTTCTTGGGAAGTCTTAACTACATCAGCCAATTCATAACACAGTCTATAGTTATCTGTGAGCTAATCTTTATAATGTTAAAGAAGGACGCCACTACCAAATGGATCGATGACTATCAAAAGGCCTTCGACAAAATCAAGGAGTACCTATCAACACCACAAGTCTTAGTCCCGCCCGAGCTAGGTAGACCCTTATTGCTCAACCTTGCAGTGTTGGATGGACCTTTCAACTGCGTTCTAGGCCAACACGATGAAACAAGAAGGAAGGAACAAGACATTTATTATCATAGTAAGAGGTTTACCCGTATGAGGCCTGGTATTCTCTGTTGGAACGTAGTTGTTGTGCTTTGACTTGGGTAGCTCAGAAGCTGAGACATTACTTCTATGCCTATACCATAGATCTCATATCAAGAATGGATCCCTTGAAGTAAATCTTTCAGAAGCCCATGTCCACTGGCAAGCTAGCCAAGTGTCAAATCCTGCTGAGTGAGTTCGACATTGTTTATGTGACTCGAAAAGTAATCAAAGGACAAGCACTGACAGACCACCTAGTTGAAAACTCCGTTGATGGAGGATACAAACCCCTAAAATTGTATTTTACCGATGACAAGGTATCATTCATAGAAGAAGACATTGCAGAATCCTATGACAGTTAGAGAATGTTCTTCGATGGAGAATCAAACTTCAAAGGAGTTGGTGTAGGAGTAGTCCTAGTACCAGAAACTGATCAGCATTATCCGGTGGTAGCCAAACTAAGGTTCCCCTATACCAATAATATGGCTGAGTATGAAGCCTGCATCTTAGGACTCAAAATGGCCATTGACATGAACGTTCAAGAGCTGCTAGTGATTGGAGATTCAGACTTACTTATACATTAGGTATGAGAAGAATAGGCAACCAAGAACTCCAAGATACTCCCGTATTTGCATCATGTATAGGAGTTGAGAAAGAGGTTCACAAAGATGGAATTCTGGCATGTTCCCAGAATCCAGAATGAGTTCGCCGATGCATTGGACACCCTATCATCTATGATAAAGCATCCCGACAAGAATTTCACTGATCCCATTCTAGTGACTATCCATAATCAGCCAGCTTACTGTGCCTATGTCGAAGAGGAAGTAGATGGAAAGCCTTGGTTTCATGATGTCAAGGAATATTTGGCAAAAGGAGAGTTCCCGGAGCTTGCTAATCCTACTCAGAAATGCACACTTCGGAGATTGTCAAACAACTTCTTTCACAACGGCGGAAACCTATATAGGGGGACTCCCGATTTAGGATTAATTAAGGTTGTAGACATGTGATTTTTGACCCTCCCCAAAGTTTCCTGTATTTTAGCCCATAAATATTTAATTTAGGCCTAGTATAGCTATTTCAACTCATTTTGACTCTTTTACTTTATTTTATTACAAGAAATTAAAATTATAAAAATATTTTAGTTTATGTATTTTTCATAAATTTGAAAAAAAATACAAAAAATAGTACCTTATTTTTATCATTATATTGTTTTGAAAATACAAAAATAGTTTAATATTTAGTTTAGTTAACTAGGAATAGTTTTGGCATGTCATAGTATTTCTATCTTATTTTAAAAACGCATTGTGTAGTCTAGGGACCTCTCTAGACTTTTCTTTAGGACAAAAAATAAATGAAAAGACCCTAAGGGCTTAACACAAAAGGACGTAGGGACAAATTGGGAAATGCACAAAAATAATAACCTAAACCTAGACTCTACATATATTAATGCCTACACTGAGCTGAAGATATATTAAGATCCCTAGAGATCAACCGCAAAACACATTGAAGACCCATTCCCCCTGATTTCAATCTTGTTCGCGACTACTGCTGGAGCTTCCAAAATCGGAAGTTTCATTTGCTTCATGGAAGAACCAAGGAAAAGCCCTAGACTCCATTGAAGGTCCTAGCCACACTTCCAACCAGCGACCTTCAGCTTTTTTTTCATAGAAACAAAAACTTAACACATGAAAGCCCTAGAGAATGATAGCCATTTCCGATCTTCAGCTATAGAGCTAACGCTAGAGATCAAACCTTTATTAGCCCTCTTCAACACCATAAGAGAGAAACTAACATAGCCAGTTGCTGGATGTCTAAAAAATAGCAGCGACGAGCTCGCCAAAACACACACACACACATAACTGGTCGGAAGTACAGCAGAAACAGTAACAGAAAATGAGAGTGTTCCAGTCATCGAGCCATTGAGGTCATCATGAATGCTGCAGCATCTTTGTTTAGGAGGTTAAATATCAGGGAAATGGTAGTGTCACACCACCTTTTTTACGTGACACCCCGCGAAGGGTATAATAATAAGAGAGTTATTTCCAACTTGAAGTGACAATCGAAACGGGATTTATTTAAAAGATGCAGAGTCACCACTTAGGAGATTAATAGTATCCCAAGTCACCGGTTAAATCCCAAACCGAGGAAATTATGACTCTGTTAATAGTCCGCGAACCAGAAATCCGAGTAAGGAATTCTGTTAACCCGAGAAAAGGTATTAGGCATTCCTGGATTCTGTGGTTCTAGCACGGTCGCTCAACTGTTGTATTTGATTTTATCTGATTTCAAAACATATTCGAAATTATGTGTCTTTTATTAATAACCCGCTTTTATTTTTATTTTAATAAGAATTTCAACGTCGTGAAAATGCGTCTTGAACCACGTCGCACCAGCGCACTCTTGGCTTTTGACAAATTTCAACTTCGTTGAGATTTAGATTTTGGTCACATAAATGTGCACCCGTATTTAAGAAGGTAATATTATCAAAATACACGCCTAATGTGACTAACCTCTTTTAACTTTGTAGGGTACCGTGAAATTCATTAAACGGCATGCCCCAAATTCTAAGTATTTTTATTAAGTAATTAATAAGGGCCCCGTAATTTATAATTTGATCCTAAAGCAAACTACCATTTTCTATTTTTGTTATTTGTCTCTAAAGGTGAATTAATCCACAAATATAAACTTGGATCTCGAACTCAAGTCCAGATTCAAACAAAAGGAAAGACCTTTTAGCTTGAACCCGCTACCTAATTCAAAAACTCGATTTTTATATTTATGATTTAATTTCCATGTTCCTAAGGTAATTTAAGCATAAAATGATTTATAGTGACTTTGGACCTCGGGAGATTTGGCCTAGGTAATATGAATCTTGCTGCAGTTCATTTTAAGAAGCAAATTTGCTATGGGCCTTGGCCCAGCTGAAGCTACATAACCTTTCAATTTAGAGACAACGCTGTCTCGTTCAGACCACAACCCTCTTTGTGCCTGAGATTACTTCAAATTAAACTGGCTAGTTGATTCAAATAAGGAAGATCGCGGGATCGAACCAGACTTAGCGTGCATAACAGTTATTTCATTTGCTAACAGACTAACATTTATATTGTGAACAAAAGACAATTAATCCTTGTTTCAGCTATATCTATAATTCTCTTATCTCAAATTATACAAGGAAATCAACTATCAAATTTCAGAATTAGTTACAATATTTGACATAACAAAATATGAATGCAGCTAGAAATTATTTTATCAACATTTGATCACATACTAATCTCAGTTATGCTAAGTCAAAACTGATCTAAATCACTGAATATTAATGATCAAATTTATTATAAGCAAACACCTATGTAACTGCCTAAAATGCATTGTTTAATTTTTAACAGGACAAAATCACACCAGATTTTCAGGTGAATCATAGTTAATACCAAATATACAGTCCAGTTTCAATTACATACAATGCTTTACAACAGCTATTAGAGAAATCAGCCATCATTATTACAAATCTAATACATTAACAATGCCAAATTTTAAAGGAATACTCAGATCTATAGTCATATAATACAATCCAATACAATGAGTAATCTATCACAAATAAACTTTATCTAAAGGGTAATAGGGATCAACATGAAAGAAGAATTATAGCAGGAACATAAGTCCAATTCATTTCATTCTTCAACTTAGAAATTACATCAATTTGAGATTTAGTAGTGTACCTGGTGGAATGAAATAAAAAGGAAAAGGATCAACAGTAATGTTTAATCGCAGTAGCAGCAAACTCGCACTCAAATAGTTTAAAATTGTTTAATGAATAGCCCAGGAATGAATTAAGAGATTCAACAGCAATCACAGGAAGTTTTTAATATTTTTAACTGCTGAGAAACTAGAAAATCTAGAGTCGAATGTAACAATATTGGCTCTAATTTTTCCTGGCAGTTTCGTATGACTTTTTTTTATTTTTTGTGAACTTTGGAATTTCAGATTCTAACCTTTAGATTTTCCAAAACTTGTGAAACAAAGCATATGTGATCCTATTTATAAGCAAGCAAAAAGACTATAGACTTCTAGGATCTTTTATTTACCACATCCTCCCCAAATAAAACCTGAATTCCCCTCACATGTGACCTTCCCTAGTCTGAAATTATTCTCTCTGTTGTTTCCCAAACTACCCCCAAAAGTACCTTAAAGTTGCAGACCTAACTAAACCCCTTATAACTTGGCTAAACTTCAACCCTGATTAATTATAGCCAGATTTAACTAATTAATAACTAATTGAACTAAGCATTACCCTAAATTTTATTTAAAACAATCACTGATTATCCTAACTGAACCAAGCTGAATTAACTCACAAATAGCCAAAAGAAATGCTAAAACATAATAAAACAAATAATTCATACCAAATTGAATAACACAAACTAAAAATAAGCTAATGATTAACTATTGGATTCTCAAACGAATTGCATCAGAACAAAATCATAATAAGAACCATTTAATATTGCTAAAAAAAGAACTAAGTAAAGGCAGAGTACTAATAATTTTATTGAACCACACTAACTAATCTAAGCGATTGAACATGTAATCTAAAATCTATAATGAACAGAATCATATGGAAATTAATATAAACTATTTAAAGCATGAATTAGACTAATATGAACCAACCAGAACAACAATAAATCATAAAAAAGAAAGAAAATAAGAGTAGAACTTACTGATGTAACGAAAAACTCCAGCCAACCATTTTTGAGAGAATCTTTTGAGATTCTTGACCCGTAACATCCCTACCCATGTGTTTTCATAAGAAAACACGTGGTTAAGGATATTATGGTAAAATCAAAAAGATTTGAGTTTGAGTTCTTGGCCGATTGAAATTAATATTTGAGCCATTCCGGCCACATTCGAGCCAAGTGACTATGGAATTCGTGTAGGGGAGGCCAAGGCGGGTTTATGGTGTTATTTGGGGGTCGTTTAGCGTGAACAATGTCATTGCTGGAAAATATTTAAAGAAAGATTCGAGCTGGTGGGGGCTGATTTAAGGAAAAATAATTGCATGGTTAGAAAGAGGAGACTAAGGAGGATTACTGGTCTATTTTTGGGGTGATTTGGAAGTGGTGGTATCATCGACGGCGGTAGGGTTTCGGTGGAATAAATGTCTTTATTCGAAGAACCAGGCTGGGATTTGAAAGAAATGAGTAGTGGATTTGGATAGAGGGAGGCGAGTAGAATCTAGGGTGTTAATTTGAGGGGTTGTAGAGATGAGCCACCGGCGGCACCAATTTCCGGCTGGCGGCGTTAGGGCGGAAGGCGATGGTGTTAGATCGGTGATACAGAGAGTGATACGAGACATTTATGTTTTTAGGTTTTGTGGACATTTTTATTTAATGGTTTGGGGTTGACGAGGGCTGTTAGATCATAGGCACCGAATGGCCCAGATTTCCCTTGGTGAAAACGGGGTCGTCTGGTTCTGGGGGGGTGCAGGCCGGTTGAGGACATGGTGAGGCAATTATTTCAGCTGGATTGGGGATGTGGCCTGGGCAAAACCATTTGGTCTAGCCTCAGATTTGGCCCAAATTATATTAGCTTATGTTTTTCTTCATTTTCTTTATTAATTCCTATTTATTGCTTTCATTTTGTATTTTTCGTTTTTTTTTCTTATTTTATTAAAAATGCTAAAGTAAAACTCACAATCAAATTATCACTAAAAATTAGATTTCCTAATTAATTCTTTAATAAAAATGTAAACTAATACAAATTTAAACTAAAAATGCAAGATGGACCATTTTTGTTATTTTCTTTATATTTAATTCTAAAACAAGTTAACCCCTAATTAATACTAAAATGGGAAATTAAATGCAAATGCAACTGTATATATATATTTTTTATTTTCATATCAATTAAAATGCACAAATAAAATGCAAACAAGTAACACAAAAATTATAAAAATAAGAAAAAATCTTTTTTTTATTTGAATTTTATGGGAATAATTCATATATAGGGCAAAAATCACGTGCTCACAGCTGTCCCTCTTTGCTCTGAAATACGAAGAGTTTTTGTGCAAATATAAGTGAGCGGAAAATGAGAAATTTTTTCCCGTTCGCATATTCCGTTTGAAGCATTTTTGAAAGAGTTGACCGCACCTTGCTTCAGAGGTTGCCTATATATCCCGGGCTAAACAAGAATCAGGTCGGTGTAGTTCATGACTGTCTAATATCTGGGACTACCAGGAGCTGTGATTTCACTGCTGTTGCTGCTTGCTGGGCTCCTTATTACACCATGTCAAGATAAAAAGAAGCTAGACTAAGCTATGCTCTATGAGTTACAAGAAATTCTATCTATGCCTTCAACTTGCTCTTGTGTTGCCTTGAACTTGTATCTTGTGCTGTTCCAGCGGAATTCTTGATGTTGCCTTGGCTATATTTTTCCATTCCACCTGATGTTGCTTGACTACTATAATTTGAAATATGTGTCCATTCTTCAGGTGGACTCCCGCTTGCGATTGCTTGAAAAGGTATTCCCTTGTTCTCCAGGTGGGCTCCTGCTTGCAAAGCTTGAAAATGTATTCCCTTGTTCTCCAGGTGGGCTCCTAATTGCAACGTTTGAAAATGTATTACCATGTTCTCCAGGTGGGCTCCTGATTGCAACGTTTGAAAATATATTCCCTTGTCCTCCAGGTGGGTTCCTGATTGCAACAAAATAGACAAACAAAGAAAATTTCCTGCCCCAGTATCGTGACTGGGCATATCATGTTATCAGATATTAAAACTAAAGGCAAGAATTTGGATTGTACTTCCCTTATTTTCCAGGTGGGTGCCTGCTTGTTGCACTAGAAAAAGATATTCCCTTGTTCTTTAGGTGGGCTCCTGCTTGCTGAATTTTGAAAAGATATTCCCTTATTCTTCAGATGGGCCCCTGCTTGCAGAATTTGAAAAGATATTCCCTTGTTCTTCATGTGGGCTCCTACTTGCTAAATTTGAAAAGATATTCCCTTGTTCTTCAGGTGGGCTCCTGCTTGCTGAATTTGAAAAGATATTCCCTTGTTCTTCAGGTAGGCTCCTGCTTGCAATAACCATACAAAACGAGAAAAATTTTTTGCCCCAGTTTGATAACTGGCTGCGTTGTGTTACTGAATGTTAACTTGAAAGATAAGACTTCCATTATACTTCCCTCGTTCTTCAGGTAGGTGCCTGACTGCTGCGCTTGGAATGTATTCCCTTATTATTCAGGTGGGCTCCTACTTGCTAACTTTGGAAAGTATTCCCTTATTATCCACGTGGGCTCTTGCTTTTGACTTTGGAAAATTATTCCCTTGTTATCTAGGTGGGCTCCTGCTTACAGAGAAAAGTTCTTTTTGCCCCTGTTTTAATCAAATAAAGATTTGTTAATACAAAAATGGTGGTCAGTTGCTTGCATTCTTGTTGGCCATGCTCCCGCTTCCGACATTTCTACGACTTGCTTTGACTTGCCATGAATTCCCGGCTAACTTTCAACTCTCTGATCTTGATGACCCAAATGTTTCACCTTGTACTTTGGTGTTTTCGTTCCCTTCTTGTGAAACTTGGCTTCTCCCTTCATTTATCTGATTATCCTCTTGAAGGGATTTACATTGGTCCTTCATGTTTTACTTTCTTTTGATATGTCCTGATCTCGTTGTGCCATACAACTGGGAAACTGGTAGCTAATCTTGACATCCTTCTTTCTGTTTCTGAATTGAAGTGAGACTGAAATGACTTATAGACAGACTTCAAGAGAATGAAATGCAATGACCTCAAAGGTTTTTGAGGATAGAAAGACTCTGAATGAGTTGTAATGAAGAGAAAAAGGATATGACTTATCTGAGTTGAAAGATGATATTATTGATCGTGCCATGAATTTTGGATTAACCAACCTAGTCTGTCCAACCAATCAACTATCAATTGTCACCTTTGCTGCTCCATACTTTCACAATCTATCTTTCGCCAAAACCCAAACCTTACTTGTTTGCCATATTTCTAATGCCTTTCAACCACATACTTCCTTCATTTGTCCAATCCAGCCTTATAGTGCCCCGTGAGGGTTTTCACCAATATGACTCTCTCATTTTAATATCTCTCAAACTCACTTCGCCTTACGGTGCCTGTGAGAGTTTTCACCAATAAGACTCTCTCATTTTTATATCTCTTTTTCTGGTAACAGAGCATTGTCCATAACATGAATCACCTTACCTGCTTATACTGGCATATCTTAAAATTGATCAGAAGGTCTTTCTTTGGACCGTAATGTGGCTTTTGGATGGGCTTTAGGAGGAAGGGTATGAAGGCTCAAAATAATTCCAATGTGGGTTCAAAATTATAACTTTTGGAATCACATTTCTTCAACAAACATAACTTCTGCCCCAGTTTCATTCTTAGTGATTCTTGGTCTTTCCTTTGGTTGTGACTGAACCTCAGTGAGGCTGCCTATGCAGCCTTTTGGGATCAAGTCAAACGTAGTTCAGGTCGTAAAATCGCTTCATTGTTGCGATGTTTCTTTCCTTCCATTCTTCTTCTTTTTCATTTCTTTTCTTTCTTTTATTTTCTTCTTTTCTTTTCTTTTCTTTTCTTTTCTTTTCTTTTCTTTCTTTTTTTTTCTTTTTCTTTCTCTTTTCTTTTCTTTCTTTTCTTTTTCTTTTCTCTTCTTTTTTCTTCTTCTTTTCTTTTCTTTCTTTTCTTTTTATTTTCTTTTTTTTCTTCTTCCTTTCTTTTCTTGTTTCTCCACTTGATTTTCCCGCTCGATCCTTGATTTTTGTTATTGATTCCGAATGAGGGATAAGAAAGAAAATGTAATAAGTTTCAAACGGCTAACAAAGGATAAAGTGGTTGGATAGCAGAACAAAATTCCTTCGTCATTTCGATCTCAAAACATGCCGAATACAATCAAGTACATAAAGATAAAGAAATCATACATAATATCTCTTGACTGCATCAGAATTGATAGCCATTTCTACACATTTCCCTTCCACATCTGTTAGATACAATGCACTATTGGACAACACTAATGTTACATCAAACGTCCCCTACCAGTTGGGAGCGAACCTTCCTTTTGCTTCAGCCCAATGAGGTAAAATATGCCTAAATACCAATTGTCCTACTTCAAATTTCCACGGACGCACTTTCTTGTTATAAGATCTTGCCATTCTTTGTTGGTACAACTGTCCATGACATACTGCTGTCAATCTTTTTTCATCAATCAAGTTCAATTGTTCTAGACGGGCTTGGACCCACTCATCATCATCAATTTCCGCCTCTGCAATAATCCAAAGTGAGGGTATTTCAACTTCTGCAGGTATCACTGCCTCCGTACCGTACACCAACGAATAAGGAGTCACCCATACCAAAGTGCAAACAGTAGTGCGATATCCTAACAAAGAAAAAGGTAATTTCTCATGCCATTGCCTGGATCCTTCCACCATTTTCCGAAGTACTTTCTTGATGTTCTTATTAGCTACCTCGACTGCTCCATTCGTCTTAGGACGATATGGGGTTGAATTGCGATGTGTGATCTTAAACTGCTTACATGTTTCCGCCATAAGATGACTGTTGAGATTGGCACTATTATCTGTGATAATCACCTTCGAAATTCCGAACCGACAAATGATATTTGAATGCACAAAATCGACCACTGCCTTCTTGATCACTGATTTTAAAGTTTTCGCCTCAACCCATTTAGTAAAATAATCAATGGCTACCAAAATAAACATGTGCCTATTAGATGTTGCTGGCTCAATTGGCCCAATAACATCCATTCCCCAAGAAACGAAGGGCCATGGTGCCGACATTGTATGCAACTCAGATGGTGGAGAATGGATCAAATCTCCATGTACTTGGCATTGATGACACTTTCGCACAAAACCGATACAATCTCGTTCCATAATAAGCCAGTAATAACCTGCTCGGAAAATTTTCTTTGCCAACACATACCCAATCATATGAGGTCCACAAACTCCCGCATGTACCTCGGTCATGATAATTGTAGCCTGTTTGGCATCCATGCACCTCAACAAACCAAGATCTAGAGTTGTTTTGTACAAAACCCCTCCACTGAAGAAAAATCTGCTTACCAAGCGTCAAATGGCTCTCTTTTGATCCCCTATGGCCTGTGCCAGATATACTCCCATTCTGGGGTATTCTTTGATATCATGAAACCATGGTTCGCCGTCAAGCTCTTCTTCTACCGTATTAAAATAGGAATGCTGATCTCGGACCTAGATCTGTAATAGATCCACATAAGCCTTATCTAGATGATGCAACATTGACGCCAAAGTAGCCAAAGCGTCCGCAACTTTATTGTGAATCCTTGGAATGTAACTGAATTCTATTGATTGGAACCGCTAACAAAGTTCATGTAAACATTACCGATACAGTATGAGCTTTAAGTCTCGTATCTCCTATTCTCCTTGAATTTGATGTACCGAAAAATTTGAATCACCTATGACCAAGATCTCTTGGACACCCATGTCTATAGCCATCCTCAAACCCAAAATACATGCCTCGTATTCAACCATATTATTGGTGTAGTAAAAGTGAAGCTAAGCTGTAGCAGGGTAATGTTGCCCTGTCTCTGAAATAAGTACTGCTCCTATCCCAATGCCTTTGTTATTGGCAGCCCCATCAAAGAACAACTTCCACCCAGGTTTTTCATCTTGTTTCGATTCCTCATTATGCATTGCCTCCTCATCAGGAAAATATGTTTTCAGTGGTTCATATTCATCATCAACTGGATTCTCTGCTAAGTGATCAGCCACTGGTTGTGTTTTCATCGCAGTACGGGTCATATATATAATATCAAATTTCATGAGCAGGATTTTCCACTTAGCAAGCCTCCCCGTGTGCACGGGCTTTTGAAAAATGTGCTTCAACGGATCCAACCACGAAATGAGATAAGTGGTATATGCTGACAAGTAGTGTTTCAACTTCTGCGCTACCCAGGTCAAAGCACAGCATGTCCCCACCAGTTGAGTGTATTTTACCTCATAGGATGTGAACTTCTTGTTGAGATAATAAATTGCCAGCTCATTCTTTCCCATAACATCATGCTGCCCAAGTACACAGCCAAAATAATTATCCAATACTGTTAGATAAAGGATCAAGGGTCTTCCCAGCTCTGGCGGAACCAACACAAGTGGACTGGCCAAATACTCCTTAATTTTATCAAATGTTGCCTGACATTCATCTGTCCACTTGACCGCAGCATCTTTCTTCAACAGCTTAAAGATAGGCTTGCAATTTGTTGTTAGATGAGCAATGAACATGCTGATATAATTCAACCCGCCGAGCAAACTCATCACTTCTTTCTTGCTCTTTGGTGGCGGCAATTCCTGGATGGCTTTGATTTTGGACGGGTCTAATTCAATACCACGTCGGCTTACCACAAACCCCAACAACTTCCTTGACGAGACTCCAAATGCACACTTTGCCGGATTGAGTTTGAGATTGTACCTGCGGAGCCTCTGGAAGAACTTCCTTAGGTATTTAACATGATCACACTGCTTTCTTGACTTTATAATTACATCATCCACATATACTTCAATTTCTCGATGTATCATATCATGGAACATGGTGTAATCTCCCTCATGTATGTTGCCCATGCATTCTTCAGCCCAAACGACATAACTCTATAACAGTAGGTTCCCCAAGGCATAATGAATGTCGTCTTTTCCGCGTCTTCATCATCCATCCAAATATGGTGATAGACTGCATAACAATCCATGAAAGAACTAATCTCATGTTTAGCAAAATTGTCAATCAATATATTGATGTTTGGCAGTGGGAAATTGTCTTTTGGACTCGCCTTATTGAGATCACGATAATCAACACACACTCTGGTCTTTCCATCTTTTTTCGGAACAGGCACGACATTGGCTAACCAGGTGGGATATCTAGTAACCTGTATGATCTTCGCCTCAAATTGCTTGTTGACTTCTTCATTGATTTTCACACTGATATCTATCTTAAATCTCCTCATCTTTTGCTTGATAGGAGGGCATTCCGAATAAGTGGGAAATTTGTGGTCCACCAAATCTGTACTTAAACCTGACATATCATTTTATGACTATGCGAAGATATCTTTATATTCAAAAAACAACTTGATCATCTCTTCTCTGAGCAGGGCTTCCAAATGAACACTTATTTTTGTTTCCCGAACATTTTCTTGATCCAGTAGATTGATTGCCTCGGTGTCATTCAAGTTAGGTTTGATTTTTTCCTCAAACTAACTTAATTCTTTACTGATTTCTTCCAAAGCTTCCTCATATCATACTCCACCTCATCATTGCACTCAATTTCTTGTATTACTATTTCACATTGGTTATCAAGACTAGGCCGGGAACTCCTCATGCATGACACATCATTGAAACCAGCATAAAATGGACTGTACAAGAAAGAGAAAAGAAAGACAAAATAAAGGCTATCAGGAATGAAGAGAGAAAGAAATTGAATTTCATTGAAATTGTAAGATAACAAGGTTTAACTCATCCAAGTGGACGGAAGATAGAAATCCGAATTACAACCTTGGAAATAATCCAGATTTAATACTCAAAAGAAAATCAAAAACTAACTACCACGACTCCTTCCGAGTTGGAAGAGGAGTAGCTTCCCAGTTGTTTGGAACTTCACCTTCTCCCTCCATATTCACTTCAAAATATCTTTCAAACCTTTCGTTCAACTCCCTGTTGGGTTCTATCATCACAGAGCTGGGCATTACTGTTGCTGGGCGCCTTTTAGTACCAGACCGAACAAAAGAATGGGAGAGGCGAGGAATAGGTTTAGGAAGGGACCACACTCTCTTTTTCATCTTTCTGGCTATCCTTATATCAACAGCAGTGGGTTTGAAGCCTAACCCGAAAGTATCAATATTACCAGGAAGAGACACTCGCTGCATAATGCCCTGTAGTGAAGCTCCCAAACCCTTTCCGGGCAGAAATCCATTCCTTAACATCTCTATTGCCACCATAACAGATGCAACATCCACCTTAGGCGGAGGAACATACTCCCCTTCTGGTATTTTAGCAACTGGAACTGTATCCACAACTTGATACACCCATGGGCCTTTATCATCTTCAACTTCCTCAAAGGGTGTAATGGCATTGCAAGAATTTTCCTCTCCATGGACCACGATCTTCTGTCGATCCCATTTAAATTTGACCATCTGATGCAGCATTGATGGCACAGCTTTTGCAGCATGGATCCATGGTCGACCCAATAAAAGATTATAAGACACAGCAATATCAAGCACTTGGAACACCATCGTGAATTCCACAAGTCCAATTGTGAGTTCCAGCACAATATCTACCACTGTATTCTTCCCTCCGCCATCAAATCCCCTTACACAGATACGATTCTTATGAATTCTTTCATTGTCAACCTTCAGCTTTTATAGAGTAGATAGAAGGAAAATATTGGCACTAGACCCATTATCAATTAGCACCTGAGTCACCACAGAATCCTCACATTTCACTGTGAGGTACAGGGCTCAATTGTGTTCAGTTCCTTCCACCGGCAACTCATCATCGGACAATATTACCCCGTTAACCTCAAAAAATAATTTTGCAATCTTCTCGAGATGATTCACAGTAATCTTTTCTAGCACATGTTCTTCATTTATGATTTTCATTAATGCCCGGCGATGTTCATCCGAATGGATCAGTAGAGACAATAGTGAGATCCACACCGACATTTTCCTTAATTGTTCCACGATTGAATAGTCATGTGCGTTCATCTTTCTCAAAAATTCTTCATCTTCCTCTTCCGTAACAACTTTCTTTACCGGTGCCGGATTATCTCTAGTTGCTTTAACTTTTCTTAATTCCTCAGGGGCGAAGCACCTCCCTGATCTAGTCAACCCATGCGTTTCGCATACTTCCTCTTTAACTTCTATTCCTATGTACATAACACTCACTCGATCAAAATTCCACAGTACATCCTTTTCACTAACCACAGATAACTAAACCGCCAGTTTATTGATAACTGGTTCTGTATGAGCGCCCTTTACAACAAACACGGGCTTAACAATTGCTCCTGGTATTGTCACATTAACAGGTTCTGGCTTCGCTATCAACACTTGCTCATTGACCACTTGTTCCACTGCGACCAATGCTTTCCCACCGATTGATTTTGCGTTTGCTTTGCTTTCACTTGCCTTAATCATCATCACCGTTTGCGATGGCTTCTTATATTCTCCCTTCTGCACTAACTCGATCATGTGAGCCTTGTGATGAGTTGTTAATGGATTCTGCATGATATTGGGAGTTTTTGGAGCCTGTACTTCAATTCTCCTAGTATCAATAAGTTCTTGAATAGCAGTTTTTAGATGCCAACATTTCTCCGTATCGTGCCCCGGAGCTCCTGAGCAATATTCACAACTAACTGAATGGTCCAGGTTCCCAGGTGGAGGGTTTGGTATTTTTGGCTCAATTGGGTTTAGCATTCCAAGCTGCCTCAACCTATGGAACAGGATAGTATAAGATTCTCCTAGCGGGGTGAAAGTCTTTTTCTTTTGTAATCTGTCATTCTTGGCAACGGGGTTTGATCGGAAACCAGTTCCACCGAGATTTCTGTATGTTCTGGGAGGTGGGTATGCATTTTGGGTATGATAGGTATTATGGGGAGTGGGTGCACGCCAGGGTGCCTGAGGTTGAGGGTAATTTTGGGTATGGTGAACTGAGAAATGGGGAACGGGAGATGGATAATAATGTTGTTGTGGGCCATATGGTGTATGTGGGTAGGGTTGGTGATGTGGACGGGGTTGATGATAATAAGGGGAAGGACCCCTAGACCATGTCCTAGACTCCAGCACGGCAACTTCTTCTTTCTTCTTCTTTCACAAAACCCCTCCAGTGCCAGTCTGGATGGCTTGGGTGGTTGCTTTTATTGTGGAGTAACTCATAATCTTGTTGGACTTCAACCCTTCTTCTACCATGCTTCCCATATTAACGACTTCATTAAAAGTTTTCCCCATGGCTGACACCAGATGACCGTAATAGGTAGGCTCTAAAGCTTGCAAAAAGTAATCCACCATCTCACCCTCTTTCATAGGCGGATCGACCCTCATGTCCTGCTCTCTCCATCGAAATCCATATTCTCTAAGGCTCTCCCTAGGTTTCTTTACAATCCTGGTCAAAGAAAGACGATCGAGAACAAGCTCCAGATTGTACTGAAAATGATTTGCAAATGCTTGGGCTAAGTCATCCCATGTATACCATCGGGTGTGATCCTGCCTAGTATACCACTCTAAAGCCGACCCATTGAGGCTTTGGCTGACGTATGCCATTAATAATTCATCTTTTCCTCCAGCACCCCTTATTTTGCTACAAAACTCCCTCAAATGGGCCACGAGGTCACCATGGCCATCATAGAGATCAAACTTCGGCAATTTGAAACCCACAAGTAATTGGACTTCTGGAAACAAACACAGGTCTTTATAAGCAAAACATACTTGTCCTCCAAGACCTTGCACATTTCGGAATGATTGTTCCAAACTTTTTACTTTACTTATCATTTCCTCTTGTTCGGGGTTCTTAGGAGGCTTTTCTTATTCAACTGATATATCAATAAGAGGAGTATAAGAGTATGGCTCATGAGGTTTGAAAGTAGGCTCGGGCGGATAATAATGGTTTTCCTGAGCGTGGAACAAGGGTTCACTTGAAGATTTGTGTAACATAGTGGGTGGAGGATCCATGTACACAGGAGCAACTGGTGGTGGAGGAAACACAGTCTGTTTTGGTGGTGGAGATGGTGGTGTTTGAGAAGTGGTTGCATAGTATGGGGGATAGGTAGGGTAGGCTGTGGAAGAATTTACTGTGGGAGGATCTTGCGATTGAACTGGTGGTGGGACATAAATAGGATTGGCAGGATAAACTGGTAGGGGATGTCCTTTTGCCCAGGCCTGTTACATCTCGTCCATTTGTTGTTTTAGTTTGTACATTTCCTCTTTCATAGCATTGACATCCACTATTTCTTCTTCCCTGGCCGGTTCAACAATAGTTGCTGCGATCTCTTGGCTAATTATTTTCGACATATCTTTGGAGCAGGTATTATAAGGATGAATTACCAGAATGCCAGCTAGCTAAAACACCTGTCTGGACTCATCAACAACAACTGCGTTATTAGTTGTTAGGGCATTATCAAACAAAGGACCATATATTTGAATTTGTTTGGCCGCATGCATCATCCCGACTTTATTTATTTTCAACTATAACCTTTCTTTTATTCTTTGCCTTTTCTTTGCTTTCTCCTGGGTCTTTTATATAATTTTTTTTATTGCGGATCTTTTTTTTTCTTTTTTTTCTTTTACTTCCCGCCTTTTATTTTGTTTATCACATTGCTATGATCGGGTCCTATGAAAATTGCCTATATATCGTGATCTTGCTTTAACCAAGGAAATGCAAAAATAACAACTAAAATTTTTGGAATTTTAAATTTTATTAATAGCAAACACATCTATTACAACGACACACTCTTCAATGATAGACAAGACTACAGACTTTTTAAAAATGTAATGCAAACCAACTAAAAATGAAAATACAGACTCAAGTAACTGACACAATGAAATACAGACTCATGAATACATTAAAGCTCCTAGTGCCCGCGGGATATCGTTCGGTCCGGCCGCGGGCCTATATGCAAGTTCCCTTTGAAGTCTGTCTAGGTCACTCATTATCTGTTTCACAAATAACATCACTGAGGAAAAGAAGGTAGCCTGAGTTCTATTTTCACACATTTGGCATTTTCTGGTGATGTGGTGAGAAATAGCTAGGATTCTTTCTGTGATAATGCCTTTTTATTGAAGTAACCACCCTATCTGTTCGGCCCTGACCTCCAGAGTCTGCTGATTTCTCTCCTGCAGTTGTTGTAGATCCATTTCTAATTGTGCTAAAGCTGTATAGCAGTGTTCCCTTTCAACTTTAAACTCTTTTGCTTGTTTACTTATTTTATTTTCTGCGGTAATGACCCTTTTCCTCAATCTGGTGACCTCAATATCATGTTCTTATTTTAGCTGTTGAATCATGCAGGCTAGTTCTTTTGCATTTTTAGCCAACTGCTTCGAACCCCAGCTAGTTCCTTTTCTGCTTTGTTAAGGTCAAAACTGTAATCATTTACTTTTTGCCTTAGATTGTCTATATGCTTTGCGTATTTGGCATTACTAACAGTGTTCTCTGTCGATATCTTCATTTTCTGAATTTGTGCTCGCAAGGCTTCATTTTCTCTGGCCAATTCCTTTTTCTCGCTCTCATCAGCCGCATCTTGCATACTATTTTCAAATTTAAGATTTTGGACTTGTTTTTCCAGCTCGCTTATTTTTCCTCTGTACTTATTTTCTTTGGTGAGACAAGCCCACAGTTCTCTTGATGATTTAGCAAACTCCTGGATATGAGGTGTTTTAGCTGGCATTTCATGCTCACATTCTTGCCTATACCAAGAAGAGTACTCAGGCGATACTTCAACTTTGGCCAAATCCTTTACGTAAGTGTATGACTTCAAGTATTGACATTCATTCCAAATCTGGCGGACTTTTGCTTCAGAGAATTGTCCTTCAGGACTAATCTCAACTACCTGAGTACTAAGATCACCATCCTTTGGCACTACCTAGCATCTTCCAAGCCACCACAAACCCCGATATGGGGCATAGGGTTGAATGCTTTGGAGACCCATCAAGAGGATATGCGGCCTTGCTGCTGGCATGTATATAATTTTATTAACAGGTAGCCATCCAAGCATCCATTCTATCTGACTAGTAGTAAGGGATCGAAAGTATATTGTCCAGCCCGTAAATCCTTATGGCAAATTGACCCCTTTAATCCTTGTGTAGAACTCTTCTATGCACGTTTTTTCTGGAGATCCATAGCTCAAAAATTGAGGGCGATAGCATAGGTGCTCGGTCATCCACATTTGCAGCAGTAGATTGCATCCGTCGAAGAATTCTTTCCCGACTTTACAGGCTGTAAGAGCGCGAAAAATATTGGCTAGTATCATAGGAGCAAGAGTGCTTTTGTCTTGAGTCATTAAAGTACTGATGACCCCGACTATTTTTATGTCGATGTTTCCATCTTTCCTTGGAAATATCACCAGCCCCAAAAAAACTACCATGAAAGCCACACGCCTATGCTCTTCCCATTTTTGGCGATTTCCATTACTACATATCTTGCTTTCTGGATTTTTGAACCGCCCGATATAACCATATCCATGGTATATGAAGTGTGGGGTGCAAAAGCCATTTTCCAGATCTGCGTTGCGAACCATCCTACGTATCTTCAGAGAGTCTAAAAATATGTGCACAGCTACAATTCTTTGGGCCACTAAATATTTGTCTTTTAAAGGAACTTCATCTTTCCCGATATACCCAGCCAATTCTTCTAATGTTGGAGTAAGCTCGAAGTCTGAGAAATGGAACACATTGTGTGTCAGGTCCCAACACGTCACTAATGCTCTGACAATATCTCCCCAAGGCACAATTTCTAGCAAACTGGTAAGCCCTTTCAAATATTTTTTAACATCATCTTGCCCTTCGCTTCCTAAATCATCCCACCACAGGCGTAACTCCAAAGGGACCTTTTTCATGATTGAGAAAGGTTCATTTTGAGTCGTGCTCATCCTGCACATTTATTAAGGTGATTTAATCACTTATTTATGACCTGAAAAAAAAAGACACTATATATACTTTTTTTTTCAATTTTAATTTAAAAAATAAAGCCCAATTTTTTGATACGGCCTTTCAGCATTTCAAGGAGAAGATTTTAAAGCTGTGTTTGCCAATTTATATATATTTAAAAAAAAATTGACTCTGGGTGGCTGTTCTTGTAAAACGGTTTTCCGGCATCCCTTTGAAAGACTTTCGGCTTATTTTAAATAAGAATGGCATCACCCGACTTATTTATAACAAAATTTAAAATTTGACATTTTTGGCTATTTTTGCAAATGGGGTGGTTGGACCCGATGAGGGTTGCCTACATATCTCACATCCGGTGAGAATCAAACCAGCGTAGTTCGGGAAAATTAATGAACTACTTTAAAACTAAACTCCTTTTTTTATTTTCATTTTTGGCATTTCATAAGCAAAAAGCAAGACTCTCCTTTTTATTTTATTTTTATTTTTGGCATTTCATAATGAAACTACTTTCAAAAGTAAGACTCTTTTTCATTTTTATTTTTTATTGCAAGACAAACTATTTTCTTTTTCTATTTTGAAATCGAGACAAAATAAAATAACGCCTCTTTTTTTTGTATTTCATTTTCAGCAACCTATTTTTCCAAAACTAAAATAAAGACACTTTTTTCTTTTTTTTTTCTTTTTCTGCAAACAACTTCAAAAATAAAGACTCTTTTTAAATTTTTCTTTTGCTTTTAGTAAAACAAAATATTAAAAACAAAACATTTCAATTTTTTCATTTCATTTTTTTTTGAAATTTCGGCAGTTTCGACAGCATTTGGGCATTGGTTTTTCTAAAACTAAACAATTAATTCTTTACACTACTATTTTTTTTCTCAATTTCACAAAATTTTCGGTGTTTAAAAAGCTGGTCAGCATGCGGGCCCGAGACAAATAAATGCAACACTTAAAAATGCATCATGGTGGTCATTTCATATTCAAGTACCTATCCTAGACGGACCCAACCCCTACGTTGAGTCCCCTAAGTCATACGTGATATAAATAAATGTCCCTATTCTAAGTTTAAATCCTGGTTATGTGTTCTAGACAGTGTACCCGAGCGGACAACTCGAGTCGAGGAGTGGGCTATGTACCGGGGACCCGCGGGATCGTCCGACTTAGTAACTTGTCCGACCTCTTTCTTATTTCAAGGTATGACACTAACAGAATAGGGAGTCTCAACCAGTAACCACATCCCCGGAGGTGAGAAGAGAAGGGTTTCAGCACAGTTTTATATATACAGTTCAAATAATATCAAAGAGTCAAAGCATTTAGCACATTTAGGAGAAAACATGTAGGAAAATCAGATAAAGCCTAATAAAACAATTATTCTAAGATAGAATTCTTAAACCTTGAATCGAAGTTCTGGGTTTGGTTCCCCAGCAGAGTTGACAGAGTTGTCACACCTCCTTTTTTACATTACACCCCGCGAGGGGTATAATAATAAAGGAGTTTTTTCCAACTTGAAGTGACAATCAAAACGGGATTTATTTAAGAGATTCAGAGTCACCACTTGGGAGATTACTAGTGTCCCAAGTCACCGGTTGAATCCCGAACCGAGGAAATTATGACTCTGTTAACAGTCTCCGAACAAGAAATCCGAGTAAGGAATTCTGTTAACCCTAGAGAAGGTGTTAGGCATTCCCGAATTCCGTGGTTTTAGCACGGTCGCTCAACTGTTGTATTTGATTTTATATGATTTCAAAACATGTTCGAACTTATGTTCCTTTTATTAATAACCCGCTTTTATTTTTATTTTAATAAGAATTGCAACGTTGTGAAAATGCATCTCGAACCACGTCGCACCAGTGCACCCGTGGCTTTTGACACATTTCGACTTCATTGAGATTTAGATTTGGGTCACATAAATGTGCACCCGTATTTAAGAAGGTAATATTATCAAAATACGTGCCTAAAGTGACTAACGTCTTTTAACTTTGTGGGGTACCGTGAAATTCACTAAACGGAACGCCCCAAATTCTAAGTATTTTTGATTAAGTAATTAATGAGGGCCCCGCAATTTATAATTTTATCCGGCGAGGCTCATATCATTTATTATTAAGGGAAGTCCTAAAGCAAACTACCATTTTTTATTTTTGTTATTTGTATCTAAAGGACAATTAATCCACAAATATAAACTTGGATCTCGAATTCAAGTCCGGATTCAAACAAAAGGAAAGACCTTTTAGCTTGAACCCGCTACCTAATTCAAAAATCCGATTTTTATATCTATAGTTTAATTTCCATATTCCTAAGGTAATTTTAGCATAAAATGATTTATAGTGACTTTGGACCTCGAGAGGTTTGGCCCAGGTAATGTGAATCTTGATGCAGTTCATTTTAAGAAGCAAATTTGCTATGGGCCTTGGCCCTGCTGAAGCTACATAACCTTTCAATTTAGAGACAAGGCTATCTCGTTCAAGCCACAACCCTCTTTGTGCCTGATATTTACTTCAAATTAAACAGGCTAGTTGGTTCAAATAAGGAAGATCGCGGGATCGAACCAGACTTAGCGTGCATAACAGTTAATTTATTTGCTAACAGACTAATATTTATATTGTGAACAAACGACAAATAATCCTTGTTTCAACTATATCTATAATTCTCTTATCTCAAATTATACAAGGAAATCAGCTATAGAGCTAACGCTAGAGATCAAACCTTTATTAGCCCTCTTCAACACCATAAGAGAGAAACTAACATAGCCAGTTGCTGGATGTCTAAAAAATAGCAGCGACGAGCTCGCCAAAACACACACACACACATAACTGGTCGGAAGTACAGCAGAAACAGTAACAGAAAATGAGAGTGTTCCAGTCATCGAGCCATTGAGGTCATCATGAATGCTGCAGCATCTTTGTTTAGGAGGTTAAATATCAGGGAAATGGTAGTGTCACACCACCTTTTTTACGTGACACCCCGCGAAGGGTATAATAATAAGAGAGTTATTTCCAACTTGAAGTGACAATCGAAACGGGATTTATTTAAAAGATGCAGAGTCACCACTTAGGAGATTAATAGTATCCCAAGTCACCGGTTAAATCCCAAACCGAGGAAATTATGACTCTGTTAATAGTCCGCGAACCAGAAATCCGAGTAAGGAATTCTTTTAACCCGAGAAAAGGTGTTAGGCATTCCTGGATTCTGTGGTTCTAGCACGGTCGCTCAACTGTTGTATTTGATTTTATCTGATTTCAAAACATGTTCGAAATTATGTGTCTTTTATTAATAACCCGCTTTTATTTTTATTTTAATAAGAATTTCAACGTCGTGAAAATGCGTCTTGAACCACGTCGCACCAGCGCACTCTTGGCTTTTGACAAATTTCAACTTCGTTGAGATTTAGATTTTGGTCACATAAATGTGCACCCGTATTTAAGAAGGTAATATTATCAAAATACACGCCTAATGTGACTAACCTCTTTTAACTTTGTAGGGTACCGTGAAATTCATTAAACGGCATGCCCCAAATTCTAAGTATTTTTTATTAAGTAATTAATAAGGGCCCCGTAATTTATAATTTGATCCTAAAGCAAACTACCATTTTCTATTTTTGTTATTTGTCTCTAAAGGTGAATTAATCCACAAATATAAACTTGGATCTCGAACTCAAGTCCAGATTCAAACAAAAGTAAAGACCTTTTAGCTTGAACCCGCTACCTAATTCAAAAACTCGATTTTTATATTTATGATTTAATTTCCATGTTCCTAAGGTAATTTAAGCATAAAATAATTTATAGTGACTTTGGACCTCGGGAGATTTGGCCTAGGTAATATGAATCTTGCTGCAGTTCATTTTAAGAAGCAAATTTGCTATGGGCCTTGGCCCAGCTGAAGCTACATAACCTTTCAATTTAGAGACAACGCTGTCTCGTTCAGACCACAACCCTCTTTGTGCCTGAGATTACTTCAAATTAAACTGGCTAGTTGATTCAAATAAGGAAGATCGCGGGATCGAACCAGACTTAGCGTGCATAACAGTTATTTCATTTGCTAACAGACTAACATTTATATTGTGAACAAAAGACAATTAATCCTTGTTTCAGCTATATCTATAATTCTCTTATCTCAAATTATACAAGGAAATCAACTATCAAATTTCAGAATTAGTTACAATATTTGACATAACAAAATATGAATTCAGCTAGGAATTATTTTATCAATAGTTGATCACATAGTAATATCAGTTATGCTAAGTCAAAACTGATCTAAATCGCTGAATATGAACGATCAAATTTATTAATATTTGCTTACACCTATGTAACTGCCTAAAATACGTTGTTCAATTTTTAACAACACAAAAACACACCAGATTTTCATGTGAATCATAGTCAATACCAAATATACAGTCCAGTTTCAATTACATACAACACTTTATAGCTGCTATTAGAGAAATCAGCCATAATTATTACAAATCTAATACACTAACAATGCCAAATTTTAAAGGAATACTCAGATCTATAGTCCTATAATACAATGAGTAATCTATCAGAAATAAACTCTATCTAAAATGTAATAGGGATCAACATGAAAGCAGAATTATAGCAGGAGCATAAGTCCAATTCATTTCATTATTCAACTTCGAAATTACATCAATTTGAGATTTAGTAGTGTACCTGGAGGAATGAAATAAAAAGGAAAAGGATCAACAGCAATATTTAATCGCAGTAGCAACAAAAGCGCACTCAAATAGCTCAAAATTGCTTCAGGAATAGCCAAGGATTGAATTAAGAGATTCAACAGCTATCACAGGAAGTTTTTGATATTTTTAACTGCTGAAAAACTAGAAATTCTAGAGTCGAATATAACAATATTGGCTCTGATTTTTCCTTGCAGTTTCGTACGCCTTTTTATTTTTTATTTTGATGAACTTTGGAATTTCAAATTCTAATATGAATTTAGAGAAGAAATTTTTAGGGAGGGAAATTTTTGATTTTCCAAACTTGTGAAACAAAGCACATGTGATCATATTTATAGGCAAGCAAAAAGATTATAGCCTTCTAGGATCTTCTATTTACCATACCCTCTCCAAATAAAACCAGAATTCCCCTCACATGTGACCTCCCCTAATCTGAAATTATTCTCTCTGTTATTTCCCAAACTACCCCCAAAAGTACCTTAAAATTGCAGACCTAACTAAACCCCTTTTAACTTGGCTAAACTTCAACCCTGATTAATTATAGCCAGATTCAACTAATTAATACCTAATTGAACTAAGCATTACCCTAAGTTTTATTAAAAACAATCACTGATTATCCTAACTGAACCAAGCTGAATTGACTTACAAATAGCCAAAAGAAATGCTAAAACATATTAAAACAAACAATTCATGCCAAATTGACTAACACAAACTAAAAATAAGCTAATGATTAACTATTGGATTCTCAAACGAATTGCATCAGAACAAAAGCATAACAAGAACCATTTAATATTGCTAAAAGAAGAACTAAGTAAAGGCAGAGTACTAATCATTTTATTGAACCACACTAATTAAACTAAACGATTGAACAGGCAACATAAAATCTATAATGAACAGAATCATATGGATTTAAAGCATGAATTAGACTAATACGAACCAATCAGAACAACAGTAAAGCATAAAAAAGAAAGAAAATAAGAGTAGAACTCACTGATGTAACAAAAAACTCCGGCCAGCCATTTTTGAGAGAATCTTTCGAGATTCTTGACTCGTAACATCCCTATAAGAAAACACATGGTTAACGATATTATGGTCGAAAATCATAAAGATTTGAGTTTGAGTTCTTGGCCGAAAAATTTTAAAATTAATATTTGAGCTATTACGGCCACATTCGATCCATGTTACTATGGATTTCCTGTAGGGGGCCAAGGCGGGTTTATGGTATTTTTTAGGGGTTGTTTGGCGTGACCAATGTTGTGGCCGGAAAATCTTTAAAGAAAGATTCGAGCCGGTGGGGGCTGATTTGATGAAAAATAATTGCATGGTTAGAAAGAGGACACTGAGAAGGGTTACTGGCGTATTTTTGGGGTGATTTGTAAGTGGTGGTGTCATCGTCGGCGGTAGTGTTCCGGCGGAATTAATGCCTTTGTTCGAGGACCCAGGCTGGGATTTGAAAGAAATGAGTAGTGGATTTGGATAGAGGGAGGCGAGTAGAATCTAGGGTGTCAATTTGAGGGGTTTTGGAGATGAGCGCTGGCGGCAACGATCTCCGGCTGGCGGCGTTAGGGCGGAGGGCGGTGGTGTTATATCGGTGATACAGAGAGTGATACGAGGAAGACATTCATGTTTTTAGGTTTTGTGGACATTTTTATTTAATGGTTGGGGGTTGATGAGGGCCGTTAGATCAAAGGCAACGGATGGCCCAGATTTCCCTTGGTGAAAACGGGGTCGTTTGGTTCTGGGGGGGGGGGGCAAGCCGGGTGAGGACTGGGTGAGGGAATTATTTGGGCAGGATTGGGGATGTGGCTTGGGCAAAAACGTTTGGGCTAGCCTCAGATTTGACCCAAATTACATCAGCCTATGTTTTTTCTTCATTTTCTTTATTAATTCCTATTTATTGCTTTCATGTTGTATTTTTCGTATTTTTTTTCTTATGATTTTGTTAAAAATGCTGAAATAAAACTCACAATCAAATTATCATTAAAATTAGATTTCCTAATTAATTCCTTAATAAGAATGCACACTAATACAAATTTAAACTAAAAATGCAAGACCGACCATTTTTGTTATTTTCTTTATATTTTATCCTAAAACAAGTTAACCCCTAATTAATACTAAAATGGGAAATTAAATGCGAATGCAACAGTATATATATTTTTATTTTTCATATCAATTAAAATGCACAAATAAAATGCAAATAATTAACATAAAATTCACAAAAATTGTAAAAATAAGAAAAAAAAATTGTTTGAATTTTATGGGAATAATTCATATATAGGGCAAAAATCACGTGCTCACAGGTACCAGGAACACCTGCTTACAATACCGTTAGCGATGTTTTCGAGGATGGATCGAGCTTGATGTTTCAGGAGGTGTTCATCATTGTTTAAAATCCCTCTTGTGTTCTAAAGTGTTAAGTGTATAGGCTGCCTAAAGGGAATTGTGGTTCACGCGTTATTTTGGGGAATTGATCTATGATTGAAAAAAAGGAAAATATACTGGTATGAAATTGAAATAATCTAAAAAATTTAGCAAAAATAATGAACACTCGTGATTATGCATACGTCCGCGTAACATAATTACGATTCTAAAAATAAAATCGGAGTATGCGTTCGCGCAACTTCATCCCTGATTTCCTTAATAAAAACAAACGGGTATACGTACGCGTAACCCGTTTCAAGATAATTTTTCCTTAATTAAAAAGTGGTGGAAGGTAAATTCACATAGGTTCTAAAATCAGTAATTAGACAATTTGCTTAAGCCAAGTATGATCAAAGCGACCGTGCTAGAACCACGGAACTCGAGAGTGCCTAACACCTTCTCCCAGGTTAACATAATTCCTTACCCGGATTTCTGTGTTCGCAGACATAAACAGAGTCAATCTTTTTCTCGATTTGAGATTTAAACCGGTGACTTGGGACACCATTAATTATCCTAAGTGGCGACTCTAAATTTTAATTAAATAACCTCGTTTCAATTGTCAGTTTAAGTTGGAAAAAACTCCCTTTGATATATACCCTTCCGAGGTGTAGTGAAAAAGGAGCTGTGATAGCTCTGGCGACTCTACTAGAACAATGAACCCAGAATTTTTTGTTTAGGGTTCAAGAATTCGAGCTTGTTTTATGATTTTTACTTGGCTTATTTATTGTTGATATTATTGTATTTTTATGAACCTTTGTGCAAAAATTCTATCTGTTTACCGCTTTAATATTGTTGAATTGCATATAATTGCTTTCTTATGCCACCCCTTCTAAGTCTTCTGAAAATGGTGCATACATTCGTGTAGCCCGCTTTTTTTGTAGAAATTTTACCAAATAGAGCGAGGCTGGGCAAGAGACAAGGCCGGGTAGACTTTAGTGCTCTCGGTATGTCGCCCCCTCCTCGGCCCCAGTTGTCCGCTCGGGTACCCCAATTCTAGATCAAAACCCCAAGATTTAAACTTAGAAAAATACAGCTCCCTGTCGGATCCCTAGTAGGAGTTCTTATTTGCATCACCTACATTTTGACTTAGGGGACTCAGCACAAGGGTTGTGTCCGTCTAGGACAGGTGCAGCCAAAATAACAGACCATCCTGATGTATCCTAATGTGTTACAAGTTGCACATATCCATGGGTAAAAGAGTCATTTGGTGGACCAATGATAGTTGAGGGCAAATGAAAAATGCAAAAAAAAAGAGGGTGAAGAGTGAAGATAAAGCGAGTGGGGCCCAATTATGTCTTCTGTCATATTTTTGTTAAGTAAGAAAAAGAGCTTGAAAAATTAAGAAAAGATTTTGCACTTTTATCATTTTTCAAAAAAATAAAATCAGAAAATCAAAAAAAAAAGAGAAAAAGAAAATCCAAAAAAAAAAAAAGATTTTGCATTAGTTTTTTTTTTATAATTCTTAACCGTATCCAATCTGCCCGAACTACGCATACATGATTTTTGTCTTTCGACACGTGATACATAGGCAACCTACATAGGATCCGGTCTTCCTAATAAATTTTAGGTTATTTGCTTTGAGGGGCCTTAGCCAAGTTTTGAAGTTCTAGCCACCTTTTGGCTAAATAAGTCATTTTACAAAAATAATCGCAATCATGTCTTGCATATGTCTAATAGGAAATGTTATTGTCTCACATAGTATTGGTTTAAGTTTTCTCATACAGGTATGGGTTTACTTACTGGAGTTTGAGCATGATAGATACCCCAGAGTCTTTGCATTGAGGAGTTGCTTAAGGAGATTTTCCTTTTGATGTTTTGAGTCTGTTTTTATGTCGTCTGTTACTTTCTAAGTTTTGTATAGTGATGTCAAGGTTTTGTTATTGTAATTTTTATTTTATATTTGACAAGGTGTGGTGTAATTTAAAAATCCAAAAAAGGAAGATGTTGCATTTTATATTTCTATTATAAGTTTTCTTTGGATTACTAATTCTAGAAATGAAAAAAAAAATGTGAGGTTTTTTTCCCCTTTAGGAAACTAATATCTAGGGCTTAAAATGAAGTGTTTTATGTTTCCTTTAGTATATTAGGACAAAAATTAAAAAAAAGGAGAATTTCTTTTAATACATCTTTAAAAGATTTCTTTAAGGTGGTAACTCCAAGATCCAAAAAGATTTTCCTTTGAGGTGTTTCTTTTGGGAAATTAGTTAAAAATTTAAAAAATTCTTTTCATTAGGACTTTAGTGTATTGTACATAAAAAATATAAATACTTTATCCTTTGTTTATCATTAGAATTTCTTCTTTAGGAAATCAAAATTGAATTCCAAAAAAATATTTTGTTTTATCTTTTGCATTGCTTGTTTTGAAATATTGCGTCAGGATATCAAATGAAAATTCAAAATATATTTCTGTGGTTTGTTCTTTAGATTTCCTTCTTAAAAAAAGGAAAAAGAAAAAGAATCAAAAAATATTTTTCTCTTCTAGGATTTTTCCTTAATTGAGTAATTGTTTCAAAAGGAAAAAAAATGCTCCTTAAACTTGAGTTTGGAATAGGGTATAGAACATTATGTCTAGAAAATTAAAATTCTTTTATTTCTCTTTTCTCATCAGAGTAGTCATAAAAAAAAAAATATCAGTTTGTTTACTAATTCTCGATCTTCTAGAACTATGCAAAGATCTGATTCATGCGGATACGTAGGCAACCAACATAGAGTTGGATTGAATCATTTTTTATTATTAAAAGAAAAAAGAAAAAGAAAAGAAAAACAAAAAAAAGGAAAAAGAGAGAAAAAAAAAAGATGGTGAAATTGTGGGAGGTGAGAAGTGAGAAGGAAGAAAAAGAGAGATAATTAGAAGGAAAAAGAGGAAGGAAAAATAAGCAAGCAAGTGCTAGAAAAGCAAAGAAAAGAAAGGTTGAAGTGAACAAATTGGGATGATGCAAACTAACCTTTATACCCTCAAAGTTATTTTAGAACCGATAATTGTGGCTAGGTGCATTGCACGTAAAGTGAGATTATATTATGTTAAATGCCCCAACGCTAACGGGATGAATTTATTTTGTTGTATTCATTGAGCAGTAGGGTGGTTGGTTTATGTTTTTTAAGTAAATCATCCGTACAACACAAGGTCAAAGAGCAAGGTAGCCACGGCTAGCAAAAACATGGACACAGGGGTGGTTGATCCGTTTAAGGGAATTGTTGAATCAGAATCTGAGTTGAAAGAAGAGGTCTTAAGGTTGAAAAGATAGATGGCCAAAATATACCAAGCTTGGATTAGTGGGCGTCCTCCACCATTAGTCCGAACGCCCAACACTGTGCACCAGAATAAATTTCCAAGGTCTCAGGTCCATACTCTCATGCTCCTCATTGTGAGCCTCCTGGTGAGACTAAAAAGCTTGCTAAGATAGTGGAGAAAAATGAGATATCTAGAAAACTGAAAGGGTGATCATAGGCTAAAAACTCGTATTTTAGTCGTTGTAACAACACTTTAATTACTGCATTTTACAAATGTTTGAGCTTAAATGATTATGAATTATACTAAATTTATGATTTATGCCTTGCAGGAAGAGTTTCCAACTTAAGGATTTATTCGGAATGAAATTGAGTAATTTGAGGCTTTGAAGTCTGAGTAAAAGCTAAATAAATCAAGTTGGAATCAAGTTGAGTAAAATGCCCATAACTTTTTGCTCGGAACTCCGTTTGGGCTCCATAATATATTGATGGAAAGCTATTTCAAAGGGCTACAACTTTCATTTTTTGCATTTTACCGAATTCCCATTAGCGCGGGCATTAGCGCGCCCGCGCTAGTTTAGCGCGGGTTGAGGCAGAATATAACCTCATTAGCGCGGGCACTAGCGCGGGCACTAGCGCGGCCGCGCTAATCCAGTCCGGGAAATCAATTATTGAAGGGTAAAATTGTCAATATGAAAGGTATCCACTCAATAACATGAAAAAGCTCCATTATTGAGGGGGGAGATCAGATTTTAGAGAGAAGAAAGAGGAGGAGCATCATCTTGGAGCTAGGAGAAGGGAAGAAGAACATCATCTTGGAGCAAGGATTCAAAGAGTTCTTCTAAACTTTCTTCTAGTTCTTTGTTTATATTGTGTTTAAGACTTTTATTGTTAAATTTCATATGAATATGAGTAGCTAAAAACTTTATTATTCTAGGGTCATGGGTGTTAGATGATCTTGTTATTTGAAGCTTAGATTGTAGATCTTGAATTTATCGTTGTGGGTTGTTTATTTGATTTTGGTCTTAATTATTTTACTGCGTAGCTAACAGTGAAATATTATTTACGAACCTTGAGTTAAACTTGACAAAGGAAATTCTTGGTTGCATATAAAATCAAATAGAACAAGATCTGAATCCCGGGCATCGGGTGAAGGATTTGCGATTAAGATAGACATATACTTAATTGCCTTGTTTGGTTGAAGAATAAGAGTTGTAAATGCATTCTTGTTAATATTAATACCATAGACATATAGGTATTGATTTAACTTGAATAGAGTCATAAGAACTCGAAAGATTCTTATGAATATTATTAACCTTATAATCAATAACCCGGATAATTCAATAAATCAATCTTAAGCTAAGATAGTAGCATGATCGCTAGCAAGTCCATGACCCTGGAATATCCTTATCCAAATTGTTATCAAAATATTGTGCAATTGTTGTAGTAATTTTGTGTTGAATTATTGTTTAATTATTAAGTAATTTGTAAATTGGTTTTATATATATTTGGTGATAATTTAGCTTGAATTGATAATTGTTTAAGTCTACATCAGTCGAGAAGTTAATCACAATTCCTCGTGGGAACGATACTTTACTTACTACTATATTACTTGTCGATCGCGTACACTTGCGTGAGTGTTTTGGTCGCAACAAGTTTTTGGCGCCGTTGCCGGGGAATTAGAAATTAACTATTCTTCTGGGTTAGACTTTTATTATTATCTTTACAAGTTTATTTTCTTTTCTTTTTGTAAATATATTATTTTTATAACTATTTGATTGTTCTCTTAGTATGTTTCTAGTTCTCTCAGGATGATATCTGGGGATGAAATATACGGAGGTAAGGTTATTGATGAAGATGCTTAGTTGACGGAAGTCTTTTATGGCCCGTCATTTTGGGTTTGTCATAACTTGGACTCTGGGAGGTATGAATTTGAATATGGGAGTAAGGGTTGGTATTGGGATATATATTCTCAATTAGGCCAATATGCGGAACGACGTTGTCTTCTGACAACGTTGGTGAATGATTGGTCTAAGGAAAGAGATGAAATTGACCATCAAAGTGATAATTTTGGCTTGGTTGTACATAACTTGGATTCAGATTTAAGTGCAAAGGTTGATGCGTGTAACGCCCAACAATTTAATGATGAGTTGTATAAAGCTGAAAAAAATCTTCTAGACCAAATAGAGGAGCTAAAACGAGAATACCAACCATTAGATCATATTTTTCTTGAGGATGTCCATGTTAAGAAGAGTGCTCTAGAGTCACGTGAGGGAGTAGATAACATTACATTAGGAGAATTAAGTGTGTGTATACATGAGGATGTAGATAGTAGTAAAATTCATGAGTTATGGTGCATTAGACCTCATTCCAATCATTTTTCCACATTGTGTTTAGATAGTAAGATAGTAATCGAGCCATCTGAGCCTATGGGAAAGTCAAAGAGTGAGGATGAAAGTGCCTATATTCTTGAATTTGTTGTGCCAAAAAGCAAAAATTACATTCCTCATCCAAAGGCCGAGAAGTGCCGAGTGAAAAATTTATTACTTGGCCTGGTTATCTTTGTAGCCCCACCAAAGGAGCATAGCGACATACTTGATGCCTTGTTAGGGGTACAATTCATAAGTTCAAGGTGGAAGCAAAAAAGTAGTTCACATTGTATATTGTGTATGTAGGATTTGTATATATGCCTATGTAGTATATTTTGTATAATAATTTTGAATTTTGTAAAATAGACTAATTTCGTTTTTATGTTTATTGTTTATATTTTTAGCTTAGTTTGTATTTTTTTTATTTTATGTACAAATGTATTAATTATCTCTAATGTTGGGTAGGCCGATAAGCATTATATCATTTTAATTGAAGAATAGGGTAGTCTGAATCCCTGTTATATATATGCTAAGTGTCAACATGACAATAACATAAGTGTGGGGTATTTACTCTACTTGCTCTTAAAATGATCTTTGTGCTTTTAGTTAATATATCATGTTGTGTAGGTATAATGTCTCGGCTCCCAAGTAAGATCAAACACTGACCCATCTGAGGTTGCATCTAGTAGCCGACGAGGATGAGGATGTGAAGATGAAGACGCTTAGGCCAATGGCCTCAGGGAGTATCTTTTCTGATCTATTTTGATTTCCTTTCGCATTAGAGACAACGCATATTTTTTTAGAGCATGGGGTGGTTTGCCCCTATTGTAATGTACTTATTTTTATATTTTTTGTATTTTAGTTGTTTGATTTTGTTTAGTTTGTTAAAGTCGCTTTTATTTTGTTTTGTTAGATTATAGTGTTAATAGATAGTAAGATGATTTTTTAGCTTGAATATCGAAAAAAAAAAGTGAAAAAGTAAAAAAAATAAAAAAAAGAAAGAAATAATGTTAAAGAAAAAAAAGGAGAAAAAAAGAAAATGAAAGAAGAAAAAAAAGAAAAAGGATGATATAAAAAGAAAAAAAAGAAAAAAAATAAAAAAAGAAAAAAATAAAAAAATAAAAAAAATAAAAAAAAGAAAATGAAAAAAGAAAAAAGAAAAGTAAATAAAAATAGAAAAAAAAAGAATAGTTATTAGGGTAGAGATGAAAAAAAAAAGAAAGAAAAGATATAGAAAAAAAATAAAAATAAATAATGAATATGAAAGAAAAAAAAAGAAAAAAAAATATAAATAAAAAAGTAAAGAAAAAATAAAAAGGTGAAAATTTTGAGAGAAATAAAGAAATAAATGAAAGAATAAAATAGAAAAAATAAAAAAAATAAAAATAAAAGATATTGAAAAAAAATAATGAAAAAAGAAGAAGTAGAGAAAAAAATAAAGAAAAAAAAAAGTAAGTAAAAAAAAAAAAAAGAAATTTTTATTTTTTAATTATTCAAAGGGTTTAAGATGCCAAAGTTTAATTTGTATTACGAGCGGGGAGATCCAATAGGCCATCTGAGGGGTTATTGCAGTGAAATGAGAAATAATGGCGGAGAAGATGAGCTGATGATAGTGTATTTCAGTGAAAGCCTGACTGGGGCAACTTTGGAATGGCACAATCAGCACGATGTCAGTAAGCGGCCTACATTAGGTGACATGGCTCAAGATGTTTTGCGATGCTTTCAATACAAATCAGGCATTACCCAAGACCGCTCTTCCCTATCTAAAATGGAAAAGAAGCCGGAAGAAAGCATTAGAGAGTTTGGGCTTAGATGGAGGGAGCAAGCTACTCGAGTCAATCCCTCGATTGGTGAAGAAGAAATGGTTGAGCTTTTCCTACAAGCCCAGGGACCCACCTACTTTAGTCATTTGATCCTGGCTTTGGGAAAGCCTTTTAATGATGTGTTAAAAATGTGGGAGCTAGTAGAAGAGGGAATCAAGTCAGGCAAAATCATGACTTGTTCGAAAGACATTCATAACATCCCAGTAAGCTTCGGTGGAAGAAAGAGAAATAGAATAGATGATTCGATGGGCTTTCCCGATCAACGTTTCCAGCCTTGACATCGTCCCCGTAGATATCCTTGTGTACAAGATGATCCTCCCTAATGCTACTTCTCTCCACAGAACTACAAAAAGCGTACATCAATTTACCCGTACTCATCTGCACAGAATGCCTATCCACCGCCACGAGCATACTGAAAACCTCTTGGATCAGGTTTCTGGCCTAATCACGCATTTAAGAACGAGAGGCTGCTGAAAAAATAAAAGGTTTTCACCCCTATTGGTGAATCATATGCCAGTTTGTTCCAAATGGTGAAGCAATTGGACATGTTGAAGCCGATTCAGATAAAAATGCCAAACCCTCTGTCAAAGAAGTTTGAGTTTTCTCAAAGGTCCGCATATTGCTCAGATGCCCCGGGGCATGACATAGAGAAGTGTTGGAATCTGAAGAAAGAAATTCAGAAGCTTATTGATGCAGGTGATATTATCGTACAAAATTCGGATGCAGCAGACACCAGCCAAAGTCCATCGCCTGTTCATAATGAGACGAATATGGTGGGCATCATTTATGTTGAAAAGGAGTGTGAGAATTCTTCTGGGAGCCTCGGAGGTCCAAGGGCTACCAAGCTTTCACTGCTTTCAGAGGTTGATCTTAAGAACGTGCCGGCAAAAGGAACACTAAAATAGTTTTCTAAGAACAACATGATGAAGAGTTATGAAGGTCCTAGTATTGTTGATGCAAAATTTAGTGGCTAAGATACCGTGCTTGGTAATAGGAATGACGCTCCATTTCTTTGTTTGCTGGAGTGGAGTTTTGGTGGTTTATTTTGTTGTCACTTCTGCTATCCGGGTTATTTCACGGTTATAATCCGGATATTGTCTTGTGACTCAAACCCTTCTATCCTTTCAGTTTGCCCAGTTTGTTTAGTCGTAATACCTCGTTTAGTGTTGTCCAGGTTTGTTCCAAGGTTGTAACCCCAGTTTAGTTTGCTTGCTTTGTTGTTCAACCCTTTCACTATCTGTCTAATGTAATTTTTTGTTTTTTGTTATTTCTAGTCATTTTTGTTAAGTTCTCTTTTCCTTTTATAGTCCTTTTCCTATTGACTCTAGTGACATGATATGCACGCGTAATTCTCAGCTTTGTTTTAAAAGTCAGTTTTGTCATGAAACATTGAAATAATTTTGAAGAAGCAGGGACATTTGAGGGAAATAAGCGAAGGCACTTTAAGACCATTTGAAGCGCGAACCATATGCAACTGGGGTAGATAAAACATAGAGAAACCCTACTGGAGTGCATCATGCCGCTTTAGGTTGAAGCTAAAGGCAAGTTTACCCGAATTGTCAAGTACCATTCGGGGTAAGGAAAGTGAGAGTGCTGTCCAATGGTGCTTTATATTCAACAGATGTAGAAGGCGGATGTGTGGATATGGTTATCGAGTCTGGTACAATCAAAATATGTTGCGAATGTTTTATGTGGTTTGTTTAACTGTGTTTTTTGTATTTGGCATGTTTTGAAGATTGGAATGATGAAAGTATTTTGTTCTGCTATCTAAACACTTTATCCTTTGTTACCCCCTTTGAGCCTTATTTATTTTCTTTCATGCTCCTCTATTGGAATCAGTAACAAAATTCATAAACACAAGCTTGGAATGTAAGTGAAGGAAAAAGAGAAAGAAAACAATGAAAAGAGAGAGAAGAAAAAGGAAGAAGAAAAGAACAGGAAAAAAAAGAAAAAAAAAACAAAAACAAAAAGAAGAAAAAAAAGGAAAAAAAGAAAAGGAAAAGAAAAAGAGCAACAACAAAAGTAGTCTCATGAACTACGTTTCACCTGATTCCTTTTAAGGATACGTAGGTAGCCTCACGGTTCGGTCCCATCAAAAAATAAAATTCAAAAGTCTTCAAGCAAGAAACTAGGGTAGAAATGTGTGGTTGTGTAAGAGATTTGATTCCAAAAGTTGTAATTTTGAACCTATTTTAATTGTTTTGAACCTTTGATACCCTTTCTTTCTAACCCTATCCAAAACCCACATTACGGTCCAAAGAAAGACCTTCTGATCAGTCTTCAAAATATCCCAAGTCGAGCAAATAGAAGTGATTCATATCATGGGCACCACTCCGGTCCAAACAAGGAAAATGAAAAAAATGAGAAAGTCTTATAGGTGAAAACCATCACGGGCATCGTAAGGTGATGAAAGCTGAGAGAAACCAAAAAATAAGAGAGTCTTGTTGATGAAAACCCTTACGGGTACCACAAGGTGATGAAAGCTGAGAGAAATAAAAAATGAGAGAGTCTTATTGGTGAAAACCTTCACAGGCACCATAAGGTGACGGTGAGATGAGAGAAAGACCAAAATGAGAGAGGCTTGATGGTGAAAACCCTTCGGGCACTACAAGTCGGATAAAGATTGTGAATCAGATTGGATAAGCAAAGCATTGAAGCATAGTTTAACGGTTTTGGTGTATAACTGGAGTTGAACACCAGATTAGTGTGACAAAATATCTACAGTTGTATGTCATGGTCATTAGAGTTGGTATCCACATTTGATAGGTTTCTACTTCGTAGCTTTCTTATTAGGGGTCATCTATTTCCTCTGTCCTTTACTTTGTTCCTTTTGTTTTGTTTAATTCCTCCTCTTGAGTCTGTTTGGACATAACAAGTGATAAATGACTTCAAAATCTGCCACCAAGCTTTCCAATTGAACAAAACAGGATCTGGCTAGCATATCAAAGCGTCATAAGTCAGGAAAGAACAACAAGCACACTGAGTTTGTAACAGTCGACATGATTTGGTATCCTTGCAAAATGCAAAGGCTTGGTATATCAATTCATGAACAATGCAACAGATGAAGGGTTAGGGTGAACACATGAAAGGCATTTCTTGCGATAAGATTGTTAAAAAGGGTGGTAAACCGGTGACAAGAAAGATCATCCAAGCAGAAATCAAAATTATCATGGCGAATAAAGGAGCCGTAAACCTCAAGGACAAGACCAGTGTTTTAGAAAGAACAACATAAGCAATGAAGGGGTGACAAGTGTCGTGCTTTGGGGTTCATGAGAGACACAAAGGCTGGTAAATGTAAGTTCAGGAGCAATGCAACAAATTGAAGGTATGGGGTTTGAACAGAGAATAGGTATATTATGTGTTAAGGGTGGCAAAGGAAGTGGTTAGTCAAGGAACGAGCAAAGTCCTCGAATGGAAATCAATTATCATGACAAATTAAGGAGCAACAGACCTCAAAGTTGAGGTCAGTGGTTAAGAAAGAATAGTATATACACAGAGTGGGGTCGATGGATGTGCTTTGGGATTCACGTTAGACACAAAGGTTGGGAAACAGCCAGTTCATGCAATGCAACAAAAAGAAGATATTCGGTCTGAACGGAGAAAAAGTTATTTTATGTGATGAGGACAACAGAGAAAGGGGTTAGTCCATAAACAAGCAAGGACTTTGAGTGGAAATCAGTCATCATGGGAAGTGAAGGAGCAATCTCCCTTGGAGTTAAAGGAGACAAACTAACCACCACATTTTAAACTGACAAGATTATTCTTTAATTGAAATAGGGGCAGAAAATCTCATTTGTTTCGGAGAAACTCTCCGTCGGGGCAAGAGCAAGCACCAAAACAAGTTTGATCATAAATTCTTAGGACCCTTCTGGAAAATGGGGCTTAGTTGAATCTCAAAACAGTCATGAATAGCATAGTTTAGAATATAATAATATAAGTTGGCTTCAAAGTTTTCATGTTTAAGATATGATCCAATTAGTAATTCTCAGGACCCTCCTGGAAAATGGGACGTAGCATAAAATTCAAACAATCATGAGTAGTGTAAAGTAGTGTAAATGTATCCCCAAAGGAATATGAGTTGATTTCAAAGTTTGAATGTTTAAGATAGGATTCAATTAGGAGTGTTCTGGACCCTCCTGGATAATGGGACACAGTTTTATGATTTTCTTCTATAAAAAGATATAGTGAAAGTCGTACCTTCAGTAGATATAACTTAGGTTAAAACTGTATTTTAACTAGAAGTTGTCACGACACTCCTTGATAATATGGAGAAGTTTAAGACCCTCTTAGATAATAAGATTTAGCGGAAGTCACTTCTTTAAAAGACATAACTTAGATTCATAATGGTCGTTTAATTAAGAGCTGTCAGGACCCCCCAGGATAATGGGACCTAGCTTTCAAATTCTTAATAATAGTTAGTAAAATGATTTACTTTAACACTCACCCATATGCTGAGCCACCAAACTGGGGCAAAATTTTTTCTTTGTTTTGTCTATTTTGTTGAAGTCAGGAGCCCGCCTGAAGAACAAAGGAATACATTTCAAGTCAGTAGTCAAGAGCCCACCTGAAGAATAGGGAATACATTTCAAGTCAGTAGTCAGGACCCCGCCTGAAGAACAGAGGAATACATTTCAAGTCAGCAATCAGGAGCCCGCCTGAAGAACATAGGAATACATTTTAAGTTTTAGCTGTTAGGAGCCCGCCTGAAGAACAGAGGTATTACAATTTAAGTTTTAGTTTTCAAATTCTTATTAATATCTGGTAGTATGATGCCTAGCCACCAAACTAGGCAAGAGATATTCTTTGTTGTTTATGTTTTGCTGAAGTCAGGAGCCCGCCTAAAGAACAGAGGAATACATTTCAAGTTTTAGTAGTTAAGAGCATGCTTGATGAATAGAGGAATACATTTCAAGGCAGCAGTCAGGAGCCCGCCTGGAGAACAGAGGAATATATTTCAAGTTTTAGCAATCAGGAGCCCTCCTGGAGAACAGAGGAATAAATTACAAGTTTTATCAGTTAGGAGCCCGCCTGGAGAACAGAGGAATACATTTCAAGTTTCATCAATCAAGAGCCCGCCTGGAGAACAGAGGAATACATTTTAAGTTTTAGCAGTCAGGAGCCCGCCTGAAGAACAGAGGTATTATAATGCAAGTTTTAGTTTTCAAATTCTTAATAATATCTAATAGTATGATGCCCAGTCACCAAATAGGGGCAAGAGATTTTCTTTGTTGTATCTGTTTTGCTAAAGTCAGGAGCCCGCCTGAAGAACATAGGAATACATTCAAGTTTTAGTAGTCAGGAGCCCACCTGAATAACAGAGGAATACATTTCAAGCAGCAGTCAGGAGCCCACCTGGAGAACAGAGGAATATGTCTCAAGTTTTAGCAATCAGGAGCCCGCTTGGAGAACAGAGGAATAAATTTCAAGTTTTAGCATACAGGAGCCCGCCTGAAGAACAGAGGTATTACAATTCAAGTTTTAGTTTTCAAATTCTTATTAATATCTGGTAGTATGATACCCAGCCACCAAACAAGGGCAAAAGATTTTCTTTGTTGTATATGTTTTTCTTAAGTTAGGAGCCCGCCTGAAGAATAGAGGAATACATTTCAAGTCAGTAGTCTGGGTCGGCCTGGAGAATAGAGGTATACATTTCATGTTTTAGCACTCAGGAGCCCGCCTGAAGAACAGAGGAATACATTTCATGTTTAGAAATCAGGAGCCCGCCTGAAGAACAGAGGAATACATTTCAAGTTTTAGTAGTCATGAGCCCGCCTAAAGAACAGAGGAATACATTTTCAAGTCAGCATTCAGGAGCCCGCCTGAAGAATAGAGGAATACATTTCAAGTTTTATCAGTCAGGAACCTGCCTGGAGAACAGTGGGATACATTTCAAGTTTAGCAGTTAGGAGCCCTCCTGAAGAACATGGGAATACATTTCATGTTTTAGCAGTCAGCAGCCCACCTGAAGAATAGAGGAATACATTTCAAGTCAGTTGTTAGGATCCCGCCTGAAGAACAGAGGAAGACATTCAAGTTTTAGCAGTCAGGAGCCCGCCTGGATAGCATGTGAATACATTCAAGTTCAGAAGTTAGGCTCCCACCTTGAGAAAGGGAAAACTCTTCAGAATGCAATTCAAGTCAGCAACAAAGGAGGCTTGCGGAAAGAATGTGAGTCAATAGTGTGAGATGATCAATGGAAGTTAGTCACAATCCAAAATAACAAAAGAAGAGGAAAAAGAAAAAGAAAGAAAGTTAATCCAAATGCAAAAGTTGATGAAAGATATGATTCGTCCAAGAAAAGATTGGAGTTACAATCATGGTGTGGTGTCCGAGTTTGGTTCGAAAAGCTGAGAAAGAATGAATTAGCACCTACAACTAGCTAGCATCAAGGTTCAGATCCAAAGTCTGCATGTAGAACCATTCAAGACCCAAGATCAAGTGGTGACTCTGAATTTTAATTAAATAATCTCATTTCGATTATCACTTTATGTTGGAAAATCTCCCTTTATTATACCCTTTCGGGGTGTAGTGAAAAAGGAAGTGTGTTGATGCAAATGATGCATCCAGTCTACTCGAGGAAGTTCATGCTGGGACCTTTGGTCCACATATGAACGGTTTTGTCTTAGCAAAGAAGATACTCCTGGCTGGTTACTTTTGGATGACTATGGAAATAGACTGCATCAAGTATGTCCGGAAATGCCATTACTATCAGATATATATTGATATGATAAAGGTACCTCCAAGTGAGCATAATATAACAAGCTCACCATGGCCATTCACCGCTTGGGAGATGGATGTTATCGGAACAAACGAACCTGCTGCTTCTAATGGACACAGGTTTATCCTGGTAGCCATAGACTATTTCACCAAATGGGTCGAAGCAGCAACTTATAGAGCCGTGACTAATAAAGTCGTGGCAGACTTTGTCCGCGATCGCATTGTTTGTCGATACGAGATTCTAGAGTCAATAATTACTGATAATGATTCCAACCTCAACAACGACTTGATAATGCTATGTGCGAAACTTTCAGGATCAAACACAAGAATTCCACAGCCAGCAGGTCTTAGATGAATGGAACTATAGAAGCCGCCAACAAGAATATCAAGAAGATATTGACGAAAATGATAGAGAAGCATAAGCAGTGGCACGAAAAGTTATCATTTTCCCTTATTAGGGTATCGTACCATAGTCTGCACATCAATCGGAGAAACCCCCTATATATTGGTTTACGGTACAGCGGCTGTCTTTCCCGCTGCGGTGGAAATTCATTCCATACGGGTCATACAAGAAGTTAATATCGATAAAGCGGAGTGGGTAAAAAGTCGTTATGAGCAACTAGCCCTTATAGACAGAAAGAGAATGATTGCAGTTTGCCATGGTTAGCTCTATCAGAACAAAATGTCCAGAGCCTTTAACAAAAGGGTCAAACCAAGACAGTTCACACCTGGCCAGCTGATGTTAAAGAAAATTTTTTTACATCAAGATGAAGCCAAAGGAAAGTTCTCTCCCAAGTGGCAAATTCCATACATGGTTCACTGGGTTTTGACAGGAGGAGACCTCATACTTTTAGAAATAGACGGGGAAGTCTGGCCAAAGCCGATCAATTCAGATGCAGTCAAGCGCTACTATGTGTAATCTTTATGCTTTCCTTATATGATGTAAATTGAACTGCGCTTGACCTGATTCTCGTTCAAGAGGGGATATGTAGGCATCCCTATGGGTTCTGTCAAAATTCAATAAAATTTCATTTCCTCCTTACAATTGGAAACTGGGGCAGAATTTGAGGCGGGCCCTTAAAATTCTGAAGTAATTTCAGCCGATCACCGCACGAGCAGTCAGAAATATCAACCCATCAAACTGGGGTAGAATTTTGAGGAGGACCATCAAAATTCAATAGTGGAAGAGGTTCAATGTTCTGAGCCAAATTACAGTCGTTCGTTCATGTAAAAGCTATTATTTTTTTAACAATATATTTATGTCATACTTTACAAAATCATGCATGTTTATTATTAAAACTGCTTTGTTTAGAAACACTACCCCAATAATACAAACGAGATAACCAGATCAAAGTCAAATGAGTTGAGCAAAGCTAGCAAGGATACGAACTAACCTTCCCCCTGTACAAAACTCATGATTTTTCTTTGGATGCAGGCACAAGGATTGTGAAATCATTAAAACATACTATACGCTCATGGAACAAACATTGTTCAAGAATATGACTCTCCGAACCGTTGCACTTGCCAACATCTACAATCAGCACACACAAGTAATGCTCCATAGTCACAATGCTCCTAGTAATCACCTTGCCGCAATATGCTATCAGCTAAGAAAATTCTACTGTCATTTGTTATTTTATTTCTTACATAAGGCTACCATTCTGCCTTCCAATTTGCATAAGCCTACTATTCTGCTATTCGAGGTTAAGCTCTATCTCTATCTGCATCTGCATTGCATAAGGCTACTATTCTATCTTCTGTTTTGTATAAAGCTACAATTCTACCTTCCGAGGTTAAGCTCTACCTCCATCTGCATCTGCATTGCATAAGGCTACTATTTTGGCTTCCAATTTGCATAAGGCTACTATTCTTCCTTCCGAGGTTAAGCTCTACCTCCATCTGCATCAGCATTGTATAAGGCTACCATTCTGCCTTCCGATTTGCATAAGGCTAGCATTCTACCTTATGAGACTAAACGTTGCCTCCATCTACATTGCATGGCTGAAAGAAAACGACACATACTACATTGCATGGCTGAAAGATCTCCACATACTACATTGCATGGCTGAAAGATCTCCACATGTTGCATTGCATAGCTGAAAGATCTCCACATACTGCATTGCATGACTGAAAGATCGCCACATACTACATTGCATGGCTGAAAGATCGCCACATTCTGCATTACATGGCTGAAAGATCGCCACATACTGCATTGCAAGGCTGAATGATCGCCACATACTACATCCTTTATGGGCTAAAATATCATCAACTCATACTACATCTACATGAATGAAATATCGCCAACTCATACTATACCTGCATAGCTGAAAGATCGCCTTAAACTGCATATGTATAGCTGAAAGATCGCCATATACTGCATCCTTCATGGGTTAAAATATTGCCAACTCATCCAAAGATGTCATCGTTCGGAGGCACCATCTTCATAGCCTGAGAACACCATGCAATGGCCTAAGGATCTCTTTCAATCTTTTGCATATCATTATTCAAAGGCAACATGGTTCGGATGCACCATCCTCACAGCCAGAGAAAATTATTTCATGGCCCGCGAATCCCTTGTGATACAACCCATGGCCCATGGCATCATGGTCTAAGGACATCATCCTCATCGTCCAAAGATAACATTCATCATTCAACGGGAATAAGCATCATGTTTAAATTTACACACAATATATGGTTGTATTGCTTATTTGTAGGTAAACTAGCAAATAATGGTTATCCTAGTAGGAACAATTCCACTCCAGTTCCCTCAGCCATATCAAACCTAACCATTCTCACAAATTGTTCACTTACCCAGCCCTAGATGTTGCATCGGTTTTTGAAATAACTTCATCGGTACACTCCGCTAATGGATTTGAAACTACATATGGCCCGATTCCTATAAAACCAGGCATATGTAGTAGCTCAAAAGCCAGGGTGCAGCCTAAATCTTCCCAAACCATTTTGCTCGGTCAAAAATTGGCCATTATTTCTTTACCCGAAAACTCTTTCATCCTTCCCGGGTAAAAAGGGGCAGCTGTTGATACCCAATTTTTCCTATATATTTTAAATATGAAAAATACCTTCAAAATAGCATATCTATGCATATATAAGCATGTCCAATGTTTTTATTATTTTTTCCATAATTTTAAGGTTTTAAATTGATTTATTTTCTCCTTTTTTATTCATAAAATCCCCAATAATTATTTCAAAATTATTGTTTTGATAATTCATCTATTGAATTTTTATATTTATGCCAAAATATGCCTAATGTAATTTTTATATATTTTTTCAATTATATTTATTATATGTAAAGTTAAATTGCACATAATTGCAATATTAGCCTTTTTAAATTTTAATTATGTTTTATATTCATAAAATTGGATCCTATATTTTAAATTTGTAATTATGTATTGTAAATCATTTTACCATTTTTAAATTATTTTTAGAAATTACCTACTATTTTTCAACAAATTAAAAAGGGAAAACTAGTTATTTAAATGATAGCCCCATTTGTATTTCAATTATAACCAAATTAAACATCAATCCTAGCCCAACATTGAATTAAAACACCCACCCAAATCATAAATCCACCTACCCAACCCATGACCCGCAAAATCCTGATCGTTGATCTAAAAGATAAACAGTCCTCATAATTCCTCTCCTTTTTAATCCAACAACCCCCCAATCCCTACCCATTCTTTCATTTGAGCCACCTTTGAATCCCTTCCTCTCCAATTATATCTTAGACCTAAACCTAACCCTAGTCACCACCACCCAAAACCAAACCTAATCCATTCGAATCTCACATGATCCATGGATTCCCATTGTTGTTTGAGTCGTATACTTGTCTCATACGTCTCCTAGTTGCTCGTTTTTGTGATTTAATGGAAAGATCTCAAAGAGATCTAGACCAGATCTTGTCCAAAACTCTCTGAGAGCATATTCATGGTCTTTCATGCCATTTTTCGAGCATCCATGGCTGTTCGAGTATGCTCCATGACTTTCCAGCTAAAACTGGTAACGTTCTAAGGTTTTCTCATCTTCTCTGAGTTCTCTGGAACCCCAAATCTTGAGATTTTCCACATTTCTTTAGATCTAGGTATATCCATGAGTTTTTAATTGATTTTTACTAATCTTTACTATTTTTTTGAAACCCTAGTTACACTATTGTTCGAATTTTCTCAGATCTTTATCGATCTGTAGTTATTCGAGTATCATTGGGTGTTTTCCTTTAAAATCTCTTGGTGTGATTAATTTTTCGACTTCGTTTACTCTTTTTAAAATTAGGGTTCATGTTAGATTTTTCTTCAAAGATTTTGTCTAACTTTTCAGTGTTTAAACTAGGTATTCTTCACTATCTTGAATGATTCTTTTATATATGTGTGAATTCTGGATGTTTCTGTTTGCACTGATTTTTCTTTCACCTGTTCTACGTTATTTATTTATTTTTCTATCAACCCAATGTATTAACTTATTCTATTTGAGGTTTGAACAATCTTCCCTATTAATAAACCAATATTCTTCGGGATCCTTGCGTGATTAATTTCTATTAGGATTTTGTGTAATCTTTCTTGTTAAAATTAGTATTCTCCAAGATATTTTTACTGATTCAAATGATTGTCCTGTTAAAATCAGTGTGTGCTGGGATTTTACTTGTTTCCTTATTTGTGACTATGATTGGTTATACTTGCCTTAATTACTTATCAGTAGTTTGGGGATCTTATTGACTCCCTATATGGTATAGTTTTGATTTATTACCTTAATTGAACCCTATTATGACTGTTAATTGACTATTTCCCAATTAAAGGGGTCTTTCCCATACATCTCTATAGAAATTGATTCTAAGATTGGTTGATTGGTCCTTAATTGATTGAACTCTGATCTTTTAAACTTATTTGTTCTACTCCCTAAGTATTATATATACACTTCCATTTTCCCTCTCACGGACATGAACATAGTTTAGAACACACACACACACACACTCAAACTCTCTCTTCTTTCTACTACTTAGGCTACTGCTTGCCTAACTGGCTGAAAGCCAAGGCCAGACTGAGGAACTTAACTTGCTTTACTTTTTTGCACTTTGCTTCCTTAGCTGGTATGTTCCTAGTTCAATTCTGAAACTCAACTCTATGTGCCCCTATTATTTGTCAATACCTATCTCTTTCTGCATTGACTTAATGGCTCATGTTGTTTAAATTCCCTTATTGTTTACTGCTTTATTTAGCATGCTTAAGTTCAGGCCCTTTTTGTTCCAATGTAATCAACATGTCTACTTGAGTTCCTTTTTACGTCCCTCAACTTGTATGTCTCCTAATGTACTTGATTAACACTAAGCCATGACTAATTATGTGTAACAGACCCTTGCACTACTACTCCCATACCTTATCCCCATGTCTTATTACTATTCTAATTTCAAGCATGATTCCTTTATTAACTCTTTGAAGTAATTGTTTGTTCTGGAGACCAATCAGACCCTATTTGTTCTTTATACTTTCTGGTCTATATACATATTTTCTCAGCCATATTTATGTGCTTTTGATTTGGGACCTCAATGTCCCCAACCCCTACTTCCCTATTTGTAACTTCTGAAACTATACTATTTTTTGAACTTGTTATGTGTGTGCTCGCTGTTGCTATCCCCTTCCCCTTTCAAAACTGTTTTCCCAAAGCAACACATCTACTGTTGTTGCAAACTTATTTCATACTATCATTTCCAAAACTATTTCCAACTCAACTCTTTTTAATCTATGTCAAGAAATCTCACATATACTCTTCGACCACTAGGTTTTGCCCTTTTTGTGTAAGAGTTTTCTCTGAACTCGAACACATGAAATTTGGCAATTCCACACTGCACTTACTCTTTCTTGGCTATGAAATCTGGGTGTGAGCACTGCCCAGGATCCCTTGAGGTCCTTAGGGAACTCTAACACACCTAGATATGAGGACAGGCTATGGAACAATCTTGGTACTTGAAGTGATTCATTACATAACTCAGGGAGGAAGTCCTAATCAGGCTTCCTATAGTGTAGCTTCTTATTTTTCATTTCTACTTATGTAATTCATTTCAATGTTGGTCTGTAATAACCTGTTGTAACTATGTTTTAGGGTTACATTCCTAATTATGCAATAGAAACCATACCTAGGGTTCATACATGCATTAGAAATCATACTCTCAAGACCCATGTTTTCTTGCTTTAACATCTCGTCCATCACTAATCCATGTTTTTTGTCTATCACTTGGAAATCTTGCTCCTAGGAAAATTAAAACATTGGCATATAAGTTGTTACTCTCATACTTTCAGAAGTCAAATTTCAATAATTCTGCAACTCTTATAAGTATTTAAAAATCAGTCCTTAGGGATTTTGTGTTTTAGCAATCCTGCCATTTGCATGTGCATATTAGATATCATATTCTAGGATCTTGTTTAACCTTTGTTTAAGACGCTTAGTTAATTACTGATTGATGAAAAGGTAGTAAAGAAATAATCTCATATCGTGATGTTTTCGGAATAAAGCTGGTAATAATCTTTGCATTCGTATCAACTAGAACAACATGCTTTTTGGGTAAAGTATTTTCATATTGTTTTAATAATGCTGAATAACTGTTGCACATTATTTTACGCCTAGGCAAGCCTTAGGTAATCAACTTTAAAATAAAACCAGAACTATCCTTTTTTAACTTCCTACATATTAAAATCTGCAGGCAAGCATGATTCAGACTTATTTTCTGAGTCATGCAATAAATTTGGTTATGCTATTATCACTTAGATACCTTATATGGATCTGAATTCAGACCTAAATTGTGTATGAGCCATGCTGTCTATGTGCATTGTTAGTGGAGCTCTATCTATTTCAGTGTTTTCCCTCTTAAATTCAGTCTTATGTGTTCTTATTTGTCGCTCTGTATTTTCCCTTTAAACCTGAGGTCCCTCTTCGAACCTTCCCACTTTTAGGATAGGAGTCCTAAATTCCTTCTGGATTGTTAGGAAGGGACGGGAAACAGCGTGCAATAGGGGTCGAGACCAATCCTCTCTTTTATTACCTTCACAGATGGGAAAAGGTAGATATGGATATGATGACCGGTGCATCAATACCACACATAGTCCCTCTTTGAGGAGTGTCATATCGGGTATTGCATTGATGTGATCCATATTATAAACAAACCTAGGACACCCCCTTTACATTCGCAAATATGCTTAGATTGTAATCCTTTTCAAAAGCTACCTTTTTCATTAATTGTTTTCTTACACTTGTGTATTTAAACTTAAATCCCCTACTATTTGAGTAGACGTGTTTATTTGCTAATTATACAAATTCACAAAAACTGTTTGGTCGGGAACCACACTAGTAGATCCTGAGGGGTGCCTAACACCTTCCTCTTAGGATAATTTCAAGCCTTTACCTTATCTCTAATTACCAAACATAGTTATAAATGAACATTATAGGTGCCCTAACGCACCTTAAATCGTTGGGTAGCAACTCTTGAAACTGCAAACCTCCTTTCCTAAAAGGAAAGAGTTGTCCCATAACAAAATTTCATGAACCCAATTCCACGAAGGAAATAGGGGGGATGTGATAGTTCGACAGCACCCTAAGCCTCTCTTTTGCATTAGTTTCTATTTATTTTATTTCAGACAATAGTTGGAGTTTTCTATGTTCTACTAGTTGCTCATATACGTGTAACACATGTTCTTGGAAATTATACTAGTTGACACTTAATGACTTTTGAGTATTCATTTCATCACATGTGTTTTTATAATTGTTTACTCCTTATTTTATTAAATTTCTCTCTTCTTTCTTATTTGATAATAAAAAATCAGCTATTTTTAAATTGCTAAAAGGAAGAATCACATGGTTAGTTCACTATTGGCTTGTCTGGCGGTAACTTTGAGCGCTATCATGGCCTATAGGAGAATTTGGGTCGTGACAACATGGTATCTTAGCACTAGGTTCACGTAGGTCTCTCAAGTTATGAGCATTACTAATAGAGTCTAGCAGATATGTGCAGAGACGTCTGTACTTATCTTCTTGAGGCTATAAGTTGTTAAGAAACTACTCTTTCTTTATCTCCTATCGTGAAATTCATGTTTTACTAAGTACTTTTCTCTTATTCTCTCTTAGATGGTGAGAAAGCGCATAGCAGTATTCCAGACCATGGAAGGGCTGCTCACTAAGTAGCTAGAGGTTGCGGCAGAGGCTGAGAGAGGGTTCCAGCTTGTGTTAGAGGATAATGATGTCCTAGAGTTGCTCCAGTTACACCACCAGTGGATCCAATAGAGGATCCTATTATTGAGGAGTAGGTTGAGGTGCCTGCAGCAGATCCTGCACCAGTGGATTTCATGTTCGCACCAGGATTCTATAAGGTCATGGTTCGTATGTTATGGTTCATGGATACTATCACTCAAGCTGGTTTATAGTGGACCTAACCACATCTCAAGCGGGAGGGGGAGAATAGACCCTAATAGATTAGGCTCCTGAGCATGCAACTGTGGTATATTAGACCCTGTGGGTGGAGCCCAGCCAATGGTAGCAGCTATAACTGATCCTGGACCAGCTACAACTGACGAGCTGCAGAAGCAATTCGACATATGGACTAGGCTATACCCATTTATCGGTACATGAAAAGATTGTATAACATGATGAAGTTGGAATCCCATAGGGTGGACTTTACTACTTTCCGCCTGGAGGACTGGACCCGTAGGTGGTTGCAATCATATCTACTCGGCATAACAGTAGGTTCTCCCTTTGACTTGGGATAAATTCACGTGTATTTTTCTGGATTAGTATATCCCCACCTTCTTAGAGGGAAGACTCGCTATTTCAGTTCGAGCGGCTCTAGTAGGGTCAGATCTTAGTGATGGACTATAAGGCGGGGTTCTATAAGTTGTCTCTCCATGTGCTTATGATACTTCCAACCGATGAAGAGAGAGTGCAGAGGTCTTTTCCATGTTTGCACTGTGGTATTTAGGCCATTAAAGCCCGAGAGGTTGATATAAGGACTTTTTATGAGCTGTTATGGAGATAGCTCGGAGGATCGAGGGTGTTCATTAGCAGAGCTGAGAGCAGATGCTGAGGGATAGGCAATTCCGTTATTCTGTAGGGTTCAATAGTTCTTCGTCTTGGGGTAGAAGTTAGTTTGGGAGAGGTTAGCCTAGCAGGCCCGTGTATCTAACTCTGTAGCCTTCTCAGGGTGCTCCAGTGCGCCCCTATTTCCATTCCATTCTAGTGAGCTCCTACCATCCACCAGCTATTCAGAGTACCTCTAATGGTTATTCAGACCATCAGGTTTAGTCTTCCGGTCAATATCCCATGCATTGAGAGGATGCTACGAGTGTAGGGATCCATTCATATGAAGAGGGTTTGTCCCAGACTTCAGGAAAAGGCAGTACAAAAAGGTTTTGAGCCTTTAATTATAGCACCAGCTGCCGCACCAGCCGTTTGACCTCCTAGAGATGGAAGGCAGGTGGATAGGTAGATTCCAGATAGGTGGAGGGAAGCTAGGTACATGCAAGCTAGTCAGGTGGAGTCCAGCCCGTCGGTGCTCCAACAATGTTCTATGCTTTCCCAGCCCGACCAGATGTAGTGGCCTCAGATGGCGTGATCACATGTATTATTTATGTTTGTGGTAAGGATGCTTGGGGTACTGTTTGATCCAGGGTCTACATATTCATGTGTGTCATCTCTGTTTGTTCATTTCCTAGGTGTTCCTCATGAGTCCTTGGGTACTCTTGTATGTGTGTCCAATAGTTGGGTGATTATGTTGTTGTGTATAAGATCTATCGGTCCTGCATTTTTACTTTCTATGTCTATGAGACTAGAGCAGATCTTCTGTTACTTGATGTAACTGACTTTGATATCATCCTAGGCATGGACTATTATCTCCAAGTCACACCATCCTTGATTGCCATTCTAAGACTGTTACCTTGGCGATGCCAGAGTTTCTTAGATTTGAGTGGAAGGGTTCATCTGTTAGTGCATCTAATCAAGTTATCTCTTTTCTGAAGTCTCGACACATAGTTGAGAAGGGTTGTTTGTCTTATCTAGCTTTTGTTTGTCATATACTGTAGAGACTCCAACGATTAATGTAGTTTCCATGGTCCGGGCATTCTCTAATATGTTCTTTTCTGACCTTCTAGGCATGCCACTAGATCGTGATATCGTTATATGTATTGATTTGGCTCCATGTACCCAACCTATCTCTATTCCATTGTATCGTATGGCTCCGAAAAATTTAAAGGAACAACTTTAGGAGTTGCTAGCAAAGGGGTTCGCCAGACCGAATGTATCACCTTGGGGTGCACTAGTGTTATTCTTGAAGAAGAAGGATGGGACTATGTGGATATGCATCAATTACCACTAGTTGAACAAAGTTACCATTAAGAAAAAGTACTCGTTGCCGTGTATGGATGATTTGTTTGACCAGTTGCAGGGTGCCATGGTGTTCGCTAAGATTGACTTGACATTAGGTACCATTAGTTGAAGATTCAGGAGTCAAATGTTTTGAAGACGGCTTTCTGGACTAGACATGGCCACTTTGAGTTTCTCGTGATGTCTTTTGATTTGATTAACACCCCGAAAATATTTATGGATTCGATGAACTGGGTGTTTACGCCATATATTAATTTGTTTTTCATTGTCTTCATTTATTACATTTTGATGCACTTTAATAGCATGGAGGAGCACGATCACCATTTAAGAGTTGTGCTTCAGACCTTGTGGGAATAGAAGTTATATGCCAAGTTCTCCTAGTCTGAGGTCTTGTTAGATTCTGTGTCATTCTGTGGGCATGTTGTATCAGGCGAGGGTATTAAGGTAGATCCCAAGAAGATCGAGGCAGTGCAGAGTTGGCGTCATCCTACCACGTCGACTAAGATCACGAGCTTCTTAGGGTTAGTAGGTTATTATTGTCGGTTTGTGGAGGGCTTCTCATCTATTGTAGTACCTTTGAATAGATTTACCTAGAAGGGTGCTCCATTTCGGTGGTCTGATGATTGTGAGGCGAGCTTTCAGAAGCTCAAGACAACTTTTACTACGGCACCAGTTCTAGTGTTGCCTTTCAGTTTAGGGATATATGTCACACCTTCTTTTTTCATTCTTTACATGAAGCCCCGCTTATTTTTTACTACACCCCGGGAAGGGATGTAATAAAGAAGCGAAAGGAGTTTTTTCCAGTATAAGGACAGTCGAAACGGGATTAGTTGTTTAAATTTTTAGAGTCGCCACTTGAGAATATAATGGTGTCCCAAGTCACCGGTTTAATCCGGAACTGAGGAAAGTTTGACTCTGTTATAGTCTGCGAACTAGAAATCTGGATAAGGAATTTTGTTAATCCGAGAGAAGGTGTTAGGCACTCCCGAATTCCGTGGTTCTAGCATGATCGCTCAACTGTTGTTTTTGCTTTTATCTGATCTCTTTATATATTCCAATTATATGCATTATTAATATTCCGCTTTATCAATTTTAAGGAATTGCAACGTCGTGATAATGCATTTTTTGAACCACACCGTGCCAGTACGCCTGTGGCTTTAAATACATTTCGACTTTGTTGAGAGTAAGATTTGGGTCACATAAATGTGCACCCGTACTTGAGAATGTATATTAAAATCGCACCGAAAATATCTATTTCTTATTACTCTGGGAAAGACCGCGAAATTCGTTAAACAGTCAGGAAGGCAAATAGGCATGTGATAACAAATAGAACAGTCAGGAAGGCAAAGAGACGTGCAATAGATAAAACTAGGATTAGAACACTTAGCTTTTTGATTCTTGTTTCTTCTTTTCTTTCTTTCTTTCTTCTGTTTTCTTTTTCCTTCATTTTTCTTCACTTTTGTTGATTATCCAGAACATTGGAAGTTCAGGAGTCATTTCTTGGCTTTTTTATTCCTCAGGCATACTCATCGAGTCTTTTTGTGAAAAAGACTCTTGGAATAGGGATATTGGGTGCTCTGGGTTTAACAGAGTAGTTTTTTTTGAATGAGGGTGTTCGCCGGAGTAAGGTTCCGGCGACACATTTTCTAATATTCGAGGAGTTTGAGTCTTATTCGAGAGAAACCACCTAGGTGGGGTTAAAGAGGATGAGAAGGCGGTCATGGGGTGTTGAAGGCAGACTCTGGTTCATAAGTGGTGGTCACTGGAGTAGGGTTCCAGCGACACCTTTTGGGTTATTTGAGGTTTTCCATGGGTTTTCTGGGGAAGTCGATGGGGTTGAGTGAAAGAAGAGGAGAAGTAGACCAAGGGGTGTTCATGGCGGCGTGAATAGAGGAGGCGGTGAACCACCGCCGGTACGTTTCCGGCGATGGTGGAGAGGGTATTAGGGCGGATAGGCTTTCCAGGTTAGAGACGATGGTGTCTAATGAATAATATGTAATGTTTTTATGTATTTAAAAATATCGGATGATCTGGAACCGTTAGATTGAATGAACCAACGGTTCAGATTTAATTAACTCAAGTACGACGTCGTTTCAATTAAGTAGTTATTTAATTTGGGCCATTGGATTGATGTTTTTAACGGCTCAGATCATTTCAAGGTGCGACGTCGTTTTCGTTATTAGGCCGCCGTCACCCTTGGACCGTTTGATCAAATTTCCAACGGTCCAGATTCAATTGCCCTGGACGGTGTCGTTTGGTTTATGGTCAGACGGATCGGGCTGGTTGTATTTTGGGCCTGGTCAGTGTATTATATCTCTTGGGCTAATTATTGTATTTATCCCAAGTCTTGTATATTGTATTTGTATCTTGAATTTTGTATTTTCATATTTTTGTATTCTTTTCTTTTCTATAATTTTTTATTTAATTTATCTTCTATTTATTTTCCTTGTATATTCCTTGTATTTTCTTTTAATTTTTTGATTTTTCTAAAATTAAAGAGTAATTAATTTCTAATTTTTGGTATTTTCTAATTAATACAAATAGATGATATTTGATTTTCTTTGTTTTGTTTTCAAAAAAATAGAAAAAATCATGGTATTTCCACCTGTTTTATGAGTTATTATTAAGCAAACAATTATCAACAAATTGCCACACAAATTCAAAAATCATTTTTGCATATATTTTGGAATAATTTGCTTGGGGAAAAATCACGTGCTCACAATATATAGAGTATTATGATGTTTCACGTGTTGGCCTGGTGTTTACACAGAAAATAGTAATGACAATTAAATTTGTTGATAGGACTCCAAAATATGTGATCTATTTTATGCTAGTTGGTAAAGCAGCTGATGCTGGATATATGACGTTAAAGAATAAAATACGAGCTTAAAATGAGGTTATAATCAAACTAGAGGGGCTTGCTGTCTGGGGCCCGGACAGGCCGATGAGGGGCCTCGAGGTCGATGCCTGAGCTCAAGCTCGAGCTATCGGGAATAAAAGGGAAAGGGATAATATTTAGAATATAATTAATGGAGGCTGTTTATGGCCAATGATGAGTGATAAATGAAGATCATGTATAAAAGCATAAATGAAAGTGGTAGCCTCGAACAAGTAAGTTAGAGAGAAAAGAGAGAGAGAGAGAATTTTTATTTAGTGTAGAATAGTTAGAGTAACAGCAGCCCTGTACAGAGTGGAGAGGATCCCCTTTATATGGGAGGGGAAATATAACATAGTACCTCATACATTAATTGTAAAGATATGGAGATGGGACGGCCGAATATGATATCAGACTCTGTCGATGCTATCCGCTTCCCTTGGGAGTCCCCCATCCTCGACATCATCAATGGGTCAAGCATAAATGAACATCGAGGGAGAGAACCCGGCAGCAACCCCACAGCCTCAAGATCTAGATATAAATTCCCCAAAACACCTTTATGATGAGAAATTAGAACTTCCGATTTCACCGTATATAGATAGTCTCTGAGATTCCTAGAATAAAACAACATGAAAAAATTTTGTGCCGTCATTCCGAGGGTATCATTACCGTAAAATCACCAGATAAGAGCAATAAATGCCCTATTCCTGAAAACTGTGCAAGAGTTGCCATCAACCACGATTATCGAGGAGACCACGAACTACTCATTAGCTCGATGTTTCTGCTACCCAGGCAGTTCCAATAAATACATCGACCGTTGACACTCCTTATTGTTACCACATCTTAAAATTCATGAGTCAGAATCCATTGTCTCTTACACTATTCCATCTTGTTTCTAGAGAATTTATTAGTTGGTATGGATAGGAGTTCTATAACAGTTCCTCGGTAGAATGATGTTGCATCATCATCTCGATCATCTAAGGAGAAAACCAGAGTGATCCCTTCTTTGGTATAGTGTACCCCACCTAATCTCGATATGTCAAAGGATTTTAACATCGATGACACTTCATCTACACCAGGCCGGTGTGAGCATGTGTCCCAATACATTAGCGTCATGGCCAACATTAAAATGGTGGGACAGACTGCGGATGGAGCGAGGTAATGAATCCTAGGTAATGATAATGCCCCCGAACATCAGTACATTTGAATTGAACTGGTTTGTAAGGCAACTAAAAGAAAGAATTATAAATGTTGAAACTGAAACCAAGCTGATAACTGAGAATTTATAATTAATAACTGAAATGATAACTATTGATACTAAAGCTGAAATGATAACTGGTAACTGATAACTTAACTGATAACTAATAATTGAACTGAACAAATGAAGTAAGGATATGAATACTGCCTCTTTTGAATGATGAACAACTTGTTTATCTGAATAAATATAATGTGGCCTTAGGCCATATATATATATATGTGTGTGTGTGTGTGTGTGTGTGTGTGTGTGTGTGTGTGTGTGTGCACGCACAACTACGGCCTTGGGCGCAAATATACATGTACATAGCTGTGACCTCAGGTCTAAAATACAAATGGCATAAACTGCGACCTCAAGCCCAAAGATACATAAAGCATAAACTGCGGCCTTAGGCCCAAATACAACTGTTCAACATTCAGGAACTGAGAATCATACTACAATACATGATAGTGAAATACTGAATTACACTAAGTTACATGATACTTGAATACTGGTTTACATTGAGTTAAATAATACCGGAAGACTGAATCACACAGAGTTACATAATACTAGAATACCGAATAGGACTAGACTGTGACATGTATTCTTGAACTGATTGTGAACACTGAAACTTCAACTATTTGTGGCATACTAAGTAATCTATACTAAGACTCGGGGGCATCAAACCCAAGTCTATATTGAATACACAATGAGCTCACAATGTTCAGAAAGAAAGTCATGAACGAGTTATGAAGCTAAAGAATAGAAGTTCTACAACTCTTCAAGGAACTAGGCTAAACTATATGTCGGAGGAAATTAGTAACGTCGTAAAAGAAACATAGTGTAGGGAGAATCATTAACATTCCCAAATATAGAGATTTAGCCACACATACCTTTACTTCCTACTCTTGAGCATAATACAACATTCTCCAACCCTTTCAACTTTAATCTGCATCTTTACAAGTCAAAGGGTTTCCAAATTAGCAACAATAGTCATGTTTTGGTCACTTAGGCATTTTATCAAACACTTGGTGGCATAAAGATTCATAGCCCTTATTAATGGTGTCTCTACACCCAATAACCCATACTGTTGCTCCTAGGTAAATTCTAAAGTCTCAAATGGTTATAATCAACATTATTCATTATCACTCATAAGGTAAACAACACCCATAACCAATAATAACTAATCAACAACCCATATCAAATCCATCAACTCATATCTCATGAACTAGAGTCTATAATCATTAGTTCAATGATAGAATCAATTAGAGGGTGAAGATATTACCTTTTTGACGTTCAATCTTCTTGAATTCGAGTTCTAGGGTTCTTCTCTCAACAATGGAGTCCCAATCGAATATCTAATGATATGGAGGATTTTCCCATGTTAATAAGATGTTGGGAAATTGATCTTGACTTAGAATGACCATTAGAACTCACCTTGGGTGGTGGAGGGACCCTTAAGGAGTTAGGTTTTTGAGAGCTTTCCTTTCTAGGGCAAGTTTTTATATTTTGGAGTTGTGCAAGAAGAAATATGGCTAAAAAATGACTTTCCAAGACCACCACCACGTCCCAGTAGTCCTAACCGCGGTCTCAACCACGGTAAATAGCCGAAGTGCTGCCTCACGACCGCGGTCGCGGTCAAACGCGGCCGAACGCAGTAGTTACGTATTGTTATGTAAAACGGGCATAACATTTTGCACAAAGCTCCATTTGGGCTTCACAATATATCATTGGAAATATATTTCAACGGCCTACAATTTCATACTTTGAGTTTTCCCCAATTCTATATATATTTTCACTAAACTCCGCTGGAGGACGGACCTTCTGCAAACATAGTCGATGTTGTTGAATCTTATGCACCCCACTCTCCGTCTTGATTCCAAAACGACTATTTTCACTCATAATCATCCCGTTTCATATGTATAATATATTAATATCCATTTAACATATCCACTTCTATTACGAATGTAGGGGATGTTGCATACATCATGCTTTTTTTGCACGGTTACGTTGATTATGCATATTAATTGTCTTTAATAGAGCTGAGATAAAGGATATTAAGATTTAAAGTCTATGGTTTAGATTTTCTGTGTTTGGGAAGAACTCGAGAACCATATCTACTCACGTAGCATGTATTTTCGCGAGCGAGGCAAATTCCTCTACTCTCATGGGAGCAGGTCATTCATCTCGAAAGGTTAATAGATGCATCTATTGTGCCGTTTGAACATCGACAATGCACATGATATATATATATATATATATGGATCAGGCCGCACGACCTCAGCATAAATCGTACGTGATAATAATCGAAACCTAAGTACACTTGATATTATGTTATAGCTCGTGAGGTTATACTTCTTTAATTTAAAACTTGACTTGGGAATTACCATTTGTCGAATATCTATTCGTTAAGTGCTTGTTATTGAGTTCTTACTATAGTTTATACATTCTATGCGCACTTTGAATTTCTGTATTTTATTTGTTGGCCCATAGTGAGTGTCGATGTTCACTCGTTGATACTACTTCTTTGAGGTTAGACTAGATACTTGCTGGGTACATGTTTATGTACTAAAGATACACTTACACACTAATCGTACATGATATGAGGCAGGTGCATCTGGCAGTCATACCAGCGCATACCACTGATACCCCGAGGCCTAGTGATTAGCTACTTTTCCGGAGCCATTTTGCAACATCGTCAGCCTCTCTTTTGCATTTATTTTTTCTATTTCATTTCAGACAGTAGTTAGATTTTTGTATATTCTACTACTCGCTCATACACTTGTATAAGAAAATTATTTTTGCTACATCATATGTGTTCTTATAGTTGTTTACTCTTTATTTTATTGAATTTCTCACTTCTTACTTATCTAATAATTAAAAATTAGCTATTTTCAAATTGTTATAAAGAACAATCTCATAGTTAGTTCACTGTTGGCTTCCATTAGGAATTAGCTCCCGACCTCTAATAAACATTTACGATCTGTTTCTTTCTATGTCATACCTGCTTCTTTAAATATCTGCTTGATACTTTTTTAGTCGTGTATATCATAATAATAAATATCTTCAAGAGACATAATTTTTAACAATAATTTGTTAATCATCAAAACTAATTTAAAGCTCATCTCAATAAATTTTCCCTTATTGGTGATGAAAAACCATATGAAACTCAACTCAACTTCCATGACACCCATGTATACTCTTCAGCTTACTAACCAGATTGATGCATATAAGAACTAGCTTTATTAGTAGCATTGTGATAACCTAAAAGGGGCATCACTTGTATTGAAAGTAAATTTAGCATCCAAAGGCCTTAAAAAATCTCTTTTTATCTCACATTGATTTGCGTGCTCAATCTGGGTGTCCATCCGAAAAGCTACAATGTGAAAGTCTGTGAAAAATAATAAATTTTACTTTTAAAATGAATTTAAGTTGACTTCGGTCAATATTTTGGGTAAACGAACCCGAACTCATAATTTGACGGCCTCGGAGGATCCGTAGGAAAATATGGAACTTGGGTGTATGCTTGGAATCAAATTTCGAGGTTCCAAGCCAAAGAAATAAATTTTTAAAGAAAATTATTTTTTGAAATTTTATGATTTTTTGGAAATGTGAATGTATAGGAATTTGTTGGTATCGGTCCCGTATTTTAGTTTCGCAGTCTGTTACTGGTCTTACATGGTATTTAATTTGAGCCCATAAATTTTGATAAGAATCGGAGTTCGTTTAGTATAAATCGGACCTTCATTTGAGAAAATAGAGATTTTGGATGTTCTTGAGTAACTTAAATGAATTTGAGGCTTAATTCATAGAGGTTATTTTGATGATTTAGTTGCACGAGCAAGTCCGTATGATATTTTTGGACTTGGATGCATGTTTGGTTTAGAGCCCCAGGGGCTCGGGTGAGTTTTGATTAGGCCGCGGAGTAGATTTAGACTTAGAACATTGCTGTTACAGGTTTAGAGAAGTTGTAGGTTTCTTAACCAGACTATGCGTTCTGTAGTGGTTTCTTGCGACCTTGGTGGAGCCTTCGCCACCGGGGTGGATTTTATGTGGTCCACAATGAGCAAGGCGGGGGCTTCACAGCCGCACTCGATTTCTTATGGTCTGCGGTGCTACAATCCATTTTATGCGATCCGTGGAGAGGGTCTGAGAGGAGTATATTTAAATGGGACTTTCAGTTATTTTTCACTTTTAAAAACTCTAAAAACATAAGAGGAGATTTTCCAAACAGTCTTTCTTCGCCCAAAACATTATACGTGATTTTAAACTCATTTCTTTCACTCTTTAACTCTTTTTTTTTTTTTGCAATATTTCATCCTAGAATCTAGTGTTTTCATGGCGGGATTGGGAATTTTGGGTAAAACCTAAGAATATTAAAGTTTGGGATTTAGACCTCAAATTAAGGCCGGATTCCAAAAACCAATTATATATCCGGGCTCAGGGGTGAATGGGTAATCGGGTTTTGGTCCGAATTTCAAATTTGGACCAAGCGGGCCTCGCGTCAATTTTTGACTTTTGGGGAAATCGTTTTAAAACCTCTTTCCATGCATTAGAATTGATTCATTTAGCATGTATTGATATCGTTAAGTAAATTGTGGCTAGATACAAGCGAATTGGTGGTGGAATCAAGAGATAAAGCAGTAGTTGAGGCTTGAATTAAGTTTGTGGCATTGAGGTAAGTGATTGGTCTAAACTTAGCTTGAGGGATTAGGAGTTGTGTCTTATTTTATATGTGTTAGCTGTTGAATACGACGTATAGGCATGGTGACGAGTGTCTATTCATTGGTGTCAAGCATACCCGTGAGTCTTATAACATGATTAAGGTGACTCTGTTTGTATTGTTCTTGCCTTATGTGATGATTTCTATTGTTGAACAAGGATTGAGGAAGTAATATTGGTCTTGAACATTGAATAGAGGTGGCTTAAGTTGTAAATGACTTGTGGAAGTATAGTTGGCAATTGAACCTTATAGAGCATTAGCTCAAATTGTGAATTGAGTTACGAAATGAATGTGAAACAAGAAAATAGGATTATGATATTTTCTCCCTTTCCCGGATATGATTGTTGTTCTATTGTTCCCTTGCCAGGATTTTATTGTGAATTATTGATTCCCTTGCCCTTATTGCATTGTGATTGTTGTTTGGATGAGGAAGAGTGTTAAACCATGAAGGGTGATGCCGTGTATGATATTTGTGAGAGACTGTTAAAGCACGAATAGTGATGTCGTGCCGCATAATGTACCATTTTATACCTTTATATGAGTAGTGCATGAAGGATCATTCTGTGCCATATTTTATATGAGGTAAAAGCAGGAAGGGTGATTTCGTGCCATTTATATTAAATATTATGGTGAGGACGATAGTAAAGTACGAAGGGTGATGCCGTGCTCATGTCTTTGATAATCCCGTTTTTTACTGATAGTTGAGTTATGGTGATACTTACATTGAAAGAATTGAAGGAGCACTTGCAAGACTTGCTTGATAAGGGCTTTATTAGACCTAGTGTCTCGCCCTGGGGTGCGCCGGTGTTGTTTGTTAAGAAGAAGAACGGATCGATGAGAATGTGTATAGATTACTGGCAGTTTAACAAGGTAACAATCACGAATAAGTATACATTTCCGAGGATTGATGATTTCTTTGATCAGCTTCAGCGTGCCTAGGTATTATAGAAGATTTACTTGAGATCTAGCTACCATCGGTTGAGGATTAGGGCATCCGATGTTCCTAAGATAGCTTTTCGCACTTGGTACGGGCATTATGAGTTCTTGGTGATGTCATTCGGGTTGATAAATTCCCCGGAAACTTTTATGAATTTAATGAACAGAGTGTTCAGGCCTTATGTGAATTTGTTCGTGATAGTCTTCATTGATGATATTTTGATTTATTCCCGCAGCGGGGAGGAGCATGAGCAACATTTGAGAGTTGTTCTTCAGACTTTGACAGATTGTTAGTTGTGTGCTAAGTTTTTGAAGTGCGAGTTTTTGTCGGGATCAATTGCTTTCTTGGGTCAGGCCGTATCAACAGAGGGTATTAAGGTAGACCCAAAGAAGATTAAGGCAGTCAGGGACTGTCTTAGAACCACCTCAGCTATAGAGATCTAGAGTTTCTTGGGTTTGGCGGGGTATTATTTTTGGTCTGTGGAGGGGTTTTCATCTATATCATCACCTATGACTGTCACCCCCCTTCTTCCTCCCTGAAAATCGAGTTTATGACATTTGAAGGGACAACTCGTTCTTTTTAGGAACTAAGTTTGCATTTGAATTGTCGCCACAAAAAGATTAGGGTGCATTAGGACACCAAAAGAGTTTGATTTAAATAACCAGAGATAGGGTAAGGGCTTGAAATTATTATAAGGGGAAGGTGTTAGGCACCCCTCATAATCTAATAGTGTGGTTCCCGGCCAGACAATTATTGTGAATTGGGGTGCAATTAGCATATTGGCAGATAAGGCACAAATAAGAGGGGATTTTAACATATAATTGTTTGAAAGTAAACAAAGTTTGACAGAACTAGAAAAGCTGATTTTTAAAATAAGGAGTTAAAATGCTGAAAGATAATAAATGAAGAATAAAGGAAGGGGATCCTAGGTTTATTAAAAATATGAATCACCCCATACAATGTCCAATAATCACTCCTCAATGAGGGGATACACGTGACATTATTGCGTGGTGATCATATCCATATCTACTTTTTCCACCCCGTTAAGGTATTTAAAGCGTGGATTGGTCTCGATTACTTATTGCATGCTATTACCCGTTCCATTCCTATCAGTTCCGGAGGCACTTAGGACTACTAATCCTAAAAGGGAGGGATATTAGGCTTATTTGAAGTTTCAAACGTAAAAACTCTAAGGCGACATACAAAACACATATTGCATATTTGGTGGAAAGCATATAAACAAACAAAGGCTTATATATACCTCCCTAAACAAAGAACGCATATAATTAGCATGAGTTGCACATACTTTTTAGGTCAGATTAAAAATAGCAAAGACGAGGGAGTTTAAATATTGAGGCAGATTGGTTTATTGCATAACCTAGATAAAAAGTCTGAATCAAGATTGTCTACTAGTTGTAATGATTAATAGAAATAGATTCAGTTTATACTTATTACTCTAAGGCTTGCCTAAGTGTTTAGACGGGGTCCTATAGGCATGATATCTACTGAACATAGAAGGTGATGAGATAGTAAGGCTCTAAATGAATTGTTTGAAGTCCCATATGCATACTTGTTAACCTTGTTAAGTGGGGGACTTAGATTATTAAAAGAGATACAGAATGTACAAAAATTAAATAAGTTGGTTACAGGTTCTGCAGGTGATAACATCTACTATTATTGATTTTATACCCAACATTGACTATGAATGAAAACGAATCAGAATTGCTTGAGGATCCCTATAGGCACAATTTTTATGCATTATTGATTTTAGACTGGTATCTAATTGCAGAAACCTTATAGACATGGTGTCTAAGTGCAGAAACTTATTATAAACCTTATAGATATGGTATCTAAATGCAGAAACTTATTTTAAACTTTATAGACATGGTTTCTAAATGAAGTTTTAATTATTAAAATATTACTATATGCATGGTTTCTTCGTGAAGTTTGCACATGCAGAAGTTAAAACACCCTATAGGCATGATTTCTACCCCTGCATGCATAGTTACCCACCGCTTTTCACTAGCCGACCCCAGATGTTTCTTACAACTTATTAGAAACCAGAATAATAAATTACTTCAGAAAAGTACAACCAGAGGAAACTTGATTCTTGATTTACTCTCTAAGTTATGAGATAGACCAATTCAAAGGCGATTGATCCAAAGCCTTTCTCCAATTTGAGTGTGCTAGAGTTTGCTAAGAACCTCAATAGGACCCTAGACAGTGCTCACACCCAAATTGTATCACTAGAATAGGTACAAGTGGAGTGTGGAAGTGCCAACCCTCAAGTGTCCAAGATCAGAGGGAGCTCATGGGTCCTAAGGAAAGGCTCACAAGAGGGGCCAGAACTTATGTCTAAGAGAGAGTGCAAGTGAAGAAATAGAGTTCTGAGGAAATAAATGAGAGGGAAAGGAGTGCTGGGAAATAGCCATAAACAAGTTGATAATTTCATACAAAAGGGGTTCAGGGGTTGGAAAATTGCAAAGAGCTTATGTACTTAGGCAACGGTCAACTTTGGGCATGCACAATAATAGAAGATGCTAGCATGCCCATAAGCCTACTAGAAAACACAATACTAGAAAATACATAGAGGTTATGATCCTAGGGGAATCAAGTTTGAGTCATGGAAAGAAATGCTCAATACTCTCATGCCTTAAACAAACCATCAATACCAAACACATTAGGGTAGGGGTTTAGGATACTTAATACATGGATTGAGAATAGGAAGAAAGAAATTGCAGCATGCTAGAATAAAGTTCTGAATTAAACACAAGAAGTAGGCTGACAAGAAGGCAAAAGTATTAAGTAAACATATTGTTGTGATGCAGAAATTTTAATCAGAACATACCAATTCAAAGAAGAAAAATGCAGTAAAGGCAAGGTAGCCAGATTTTTGAATATAGCTTTGGCTTTCAGCCAGCTAGATAGTTCACAGTAGAAGTAGTAAAACAGGAGACAATGTTTTGAGTATAAGTGATTTTAGAACTAAGAGTGTTCGTGTGTGTGTGTTAATGAAAGAGTGAGGTACTTATAGTTTAAAAATAGGTAGAAAATAAGGCAAAATCATAGTTTAGCAGTAATTATGGAGCTATGTACCAATTAAAATCAAATCAGTATAAGTAAAGAAATCACATAAGGCTGAATATAACCAATAAGGAAATATTTCAGCATAGTACAAGTACTCAATATGTAATAGAGACTAGGTTCATCAGATCCTACTAAAGGAAATATCGGTAAGAATCAAGTACCAATGTAACCAATGTACGGGAATCAAACATATTGAGTAGAAAAGGTAGGGATTGAAAGTTCAAAGGAAACTATTCAAATTAGACAAAGAAATAGGGAAATCAGTAAGGTGAGACAAGGAAAGAATCAAAATTTCACAAGGAATGGTTTGAAATTAGTAAAGAATTGGAGGTCATTCAAAAGGGGAATTAAGCATATAAAAAGAGTGCATAAACATTCATGCGAGGCTGAACTTATGACCAAGAGAAGCATAATGCAATAATAATCACAAAGCTAGTAGATAGTAAACTATCGAAACATGGTAGTCACATAGGTCAACTTCAATAACTTATTAATAGAGAAAAGAGGATCAAATTGCATTCAAAGGGTCAAGGGAAAAGGCCCTTATGAAAAGTAAAACTGAGTTCAATGGTGGCAAGAAGTCAAAATCACTTAAAGAAATAGATGCTGAAACAAAAGTGTTTCAAATCTAGTCGAGCAACTTCAAGCAAGTGAAACTGCTTCAGAAGCTTGAATAAGCCCCAAATAAATTAGGATTTTGAAACCATTCAAATTCAGAGATGATTAACAAGTAAATCACACAGCAAATATTCTCAGGACTCGAATGAACCAAAATTTTTAGGGTTTTCAACTCTAATCGAGTCTAGAGATGAAAGTCAAGTAAATCAGACAAACACTAACAAAGTAGATTCAGAAATCTCAAAAGGAATTAAGGCCCTTTAACATGCAAACTCAAGTAGAAGAATGACATAAGGAAACACAGTAGAACATATCAAAAATAATCAGAGAAAGCTTTGAAATAACTTAACAAAACCTAAATTGGAAAATAATAGTTTTTGAAGATAGAATTTTAAAATAAACTTTGAAAAAATGTAAAAGAATGTTTATTTTCTCTAGCATCGGCTGTGGGTAGGCCTATGCATTTAGATGCAGCTACAATAAACAAAACTAGGCCAAACTATGCACGAGTGAATGTTTTGGTTGATTTGGTAGATGATTTGCCTAAGAAGATTAGGATGGATATAAGAAATGAAGCAACGGGATCTGTTAAAACAGAGTGGATTACCATCAAGTACGACTACCTTCCTAAATACAGTCGGGAGTGTAAGCTACACGGTCACGACATGATGGAATGCTGGAGATTATATCCTGAGCTTATGTCTAACAAACCTACTGATCAGCATGAACAGGGTGAACCATCAGGAGCTGCTAAAGATGCTTAAAGACAAAAGGATGCAACACCTATAATGATCCTTACTAGTGGTAAAGTGGTTGCGAATGTAGTACCATAGTGGAAAGAAGTGCGAGATAAAAGAAACAAAGGAGTGGTGATTGACGACAAATCTGGGCAGCTTGGGGAGAAACAGAATGCTCTAGTCCCTCAACAGATCCAAAATACAAATCAGTTTACTATTTTGGTGGTCGAGAACAGTGAAGTTAATGGGAATAATCAACTAGCTCTTGTGGCTAATAGTAATATCCAACATCAAAAAATAAACTTGAATCCAGCAGCATTACCATTCAAGTATAATTCTTCTACTAAAAATAAGAAGCGCAATGCTGGAACATCGGCTGCTGGTGGTCTTAACTTAGCCGATATTGGATCTACAATTGGGGGATCCCAGTCAAAGATAAGACGAAATGAAAGAGAAGAGAATGCAGTCAAAGAATCCACAACTCAATGGGTGCAAAGAGCTTTCAATGACAATGCAGGTGGTGTGACTGTAGGAATTAACACTTCATGTCAGGATATTCCTTCACAGGATACTTTAGTGGAAAGGGAATTGGCTAATGTTCCAGAAATACAAACCAATGACAATGTTGTCTCTAAAGTGACTGATAGAATACAATGGAGTGGAGGCAAATTATGGCTCAACCAAAGAGATGAAGATTCAGATGCAGATGAGGTACCTTTGGGGTGCCAAAATAGATGAAGAACCAATTAATGAGGAGAAGGAAGATGAGGAGCAAAGTGTAAATGACAATGCCATTGTCCCATTAGAAAGCAATGCTGAATAAAACAATTCAACGATTAGTGATACCAACAAGAAACATAAAGTATCTAACATTGCACAAGAAAAAACTGATGCTCATGCTCAGAATGCAAAAGTCATAAATTGAATAGGTGTTGAAGCAGTATATCCTGGGGGAACAACAGATGGAGCAATTCAGAATCCTGTGTTAGAAGGAAGGGAATATGATATGGTAAAGGATGAGATGGTGAGCAGTCTAAAAATCCAGCAGATACACCAAAAAGTAATGTTCCTTTTGGAACAAAATCAGTTTAAACTACCGAAAAGAGGGAAGGAACAGATTTACTACATAATTCGCAACAACAAACTGGAATGGCTTTTGGTGCTGAAATAGACAATGATGAAGCAGAAGAGAATGAGTACAGAAAAGGATATGACATGGACCAAGAGTCTACAACTTAGAACCTTCAGAATATAGCTAGGCAAGGGGACATGTCACCTAGGCATCTGGAAAAGGTGAAATCTGCAACAAAAGGTAAGAAGAAACAACAGAAAGGGAATCCTATTGTCCCTATAGGTGGGGTTCAAATAAGGAGAACTGTATCAGTTTCCCAATCTAAACAATAATGGATGCACTTATCCGGAACATAAGGTCAGTCAATACTCAACAAGCACTTGAAATACCGATCAAATTTCATAAAAAGAATCACTATGAGTTCAATGAACTCATGGAACCCATGCAACAAGCTAGAACACTGGAAAGGTACAGAAATAGAATTGATTTTGCACAGGCAATTGCCAATGTATCAAACAAGATTTGGGCTTTCATTAATGAGGTGTATGAGGTCACAGTATTGCACAATATGATCTAGCAGCTTTCCTTAAGACTTTTTCATACAGTAACTCATGTAGAGTTTATACTTACTTTGGTCTATGCTAAATGAGATGCCATAGAAAGGATTGAATTGTGGTATTCTTTGTACTATATGGCAAATGATATGAATGTACCATGGTTGATAGGAGGTGACTTCAATGTCATATGGGGTGAGGAGGAAAATTTTGGAGGTTTTCCACTCCATATTAATGAAATTGATGATTTTAGACATTGCATAAATACATGCAACTTGTCTGATTTGGGGTTCAATGGTAGCATATTCACATGGTGAAGTGGAAGGGTAGAAGAAGATTGTATATTTAAGAGGTTAGATAGATGTGTGGCTAATGCAGAGTTTCAGCAGACTTTTCCTGAGATTGAAGTGCAGAATTTGCCTAAGAGTGGATATGACCACAGCCTTATGCAATTAAAGTGTGATATAGAGAAGACTCCAGTGAAGAAACCTTTCAGATTTCTTAATTTTTGGGTGGAGCATGAAACCTTCAAAGAGGTGGTAAAAGAAAACTGGAAAGTTCACTTTGCTGCAAATCCATATACCATCTTAAACCATAAATTGAAGAGTCTAAAAAGGGTTTTAGTGGTGTGGAGCAAAAAAACATATGGTGATATATTTCAAAAAATAGCCAGCCTTCAAGAAGTTGTCCTTGTGCATGAAGCAGAATTTGAAGCACATCTAACTAAACTGAACATGTAGAGGTTTCAGAAGGTGCAAGTTGAGCTCATTAACGTTTTGGCATTAGAGGAAAAATTTTGGAAACAAAACTTACGTATGGCATGGTTCAAGTATGGTGATAGGAACACAAAATTCTTCCATGCTCAAGTAAGAGGTAGAAGAAAAAAGCTGCAGTTATTTAGATTTCAAACTAGTCAAGGTGTGTAGATTGAAGAAGATGAGGATATAGCAAATGAGGCAATCAAATTCTATGAAGATCAGTTGACAGAATTTACATTTCCTTCATCCTTAAAAATCATTGATCATGTGCCTTCTTTGATAAACATGGATTAGAACTCAGAACTAATAAAACAACCATCATTAGAAGAGGTTAAAGCTGCAGTCTTTGGCCTTAATAGGGATAGTGCAGGAGGTCCATATGGTTTTACATGGAAATTTTACCCATCTTATTGGGATATAATAGGAGATGATTTGTTTGCTATGGTAAAAGCTTTATTTAATGGCCATGACATACCTAAGTGTGTTACTTATACTAACTTGGTTCTGTTACCAAAGAAAAAGGACATTTGTACTTTCTCTGATCTAAGACCAATTAGTCTGAGCAACTTTTCTAACAAAGTAATTTCTAGGGTGATTCATCAGAGGTTAGTAGGGATGATACCAAGTCTAATATATGAGGAACAATCAGGTTTTGTGAAGGTCAGGAGCATTGTGGAAAAGATCTTGCTAACTCAGGAAATGGTCAAAGATATGAGATTAAGAACAAAGGCTGGCCCAAATGTGATTACGAAGTTAGACATGACCAAGGCTTGTGACAGACTCTCTTAGCTTTTTCTGACCAAAGTCTTGAGGAAAATGGGGTTTTCAGAGAGATTTATAGGCATAGTGTTTGGCATAGTGTCTAATAACTGGTATTCTGTGCTAATTAATGGGCAAGCTCATGGATTTTTCAAATGATCAAGAGGGGTGAAGCAAGGGGATCCCCTATCTCCTACATTGTTCATCTTGGCAGCAGAATCACTATATAGAGGCCTCAATGCATTACATTTGAATCTGCATTTCTGTGGTTATGGAATGTCTAAATGGAGCCCAAAAATAAATCATCTTGCTTATTCAGATGATACTATTATCTTCTCCTCATCTGATGCACCATCTTTGAGTCTTATCATGGAGGTTCTGGTTGCATACGAGAAAGCATCTGGACAGTTGGTGAATAAAGCTATGTCTGCAGTATATCTTTATCACTTAACAGGCATTGAAGTTGCAGATAAGGTAGAGAGAAACACATGTATAAAGACGCACGAATTTCCTATTATATATCTAGGGTGTCCTATATTTTACTCAAGGAGGAAATTGGAGTATTACCATCCAATGATTACAAAAGTACTGGACAGGTTTTAATCATGGAAAGTCAAGCTATTGTCTATAAGTGGAAGGGAAGTTCTCATTGAAAATATCCTGCAAAATATGCCAATTCATTTTCTCTCAGCTTTTAACCCACCAAACTGTGTGATCAATCGACTACATAATATATTTGCTCAGTTCTTCTGGAGCATTGCAGTGATAGGAAATAACAAACATTGGGCTTCATGGTCAACCTTATGTATGCCATGTGAGGAAGGTGGAATTGGATTTAGCTCTCTTCATGATGTTGCCAAAGCCCTTTTTTGCAACCTTTGGTGGAATTATAGAACAAAACCTAGTTTGTGGAGTTCTTTCATAAGCCACAAATATTGCAAAAATCTGAATTTAGTAGTAGTTCCATGGAGGAAAGGGTCTCATATATAGAGGACAATGCTGGAGTGCAGGGAATTAATAGAACATCAGATTATGTGGCATCCTAAAATGGGTTCAACACTATTCTGGTATGACAACTGGACATGTCTTGGAGCATTGTACTTCTTAGTTCCACAAGAGTTTGGGATTGATGAATCTATCCATAATATATGGGATGTGGCAGAAGCAGGAGAATGGAATGCAGAAAGATTGTTTGAGGTACTACCTTTTGAATATGTAGAACATATATTTTAGAAGATCAAGCCACCTGTTTCACAAGGGATATTAGACATCCATGTTGGATGTGAGAACCTAGAGTATACTTCAGTGTGAGAACAGCCTGGGATTATCTAAGGAGAAGAACTGATCCAATGGTATCACATAGGATGATATGGGTGAAAGGCCTACCCTTTAAAGTCTCATTCTTTATGTGGAAAGTGTGGAAAACAAATTGCCTTTAGATGAATTTATCAGAAGACTGGGTTATCACATGGCATCTAAGTGCTGGTGTTGTGTAGAACCAAAAGAAGAGACCACACAACATTTGTTCTTCACTTTATATGCAGCAAACAATGTGTGGAAATATTTTATGGGTCATGCAGGATTGGCTATTGAAGGAATCACATTGCATCAGGCTATTATTAAATGCTGGACTGCAGACGTAGTTGCAAGATGAAAACCAATTATGCTGGCCCTACCATCTATAATTATATTGGAATTATGGAAGAGGATAAATAACTATAAGTTTGGAGATGCAGTAACTATAAATAGAGAGGTCTATCAGATTTCTACTACTCTACAATCACTCATCAAGGTAAGAAAGCCAGGTGTTCACCGGGTACCCTACATGTGGCCAGATATGTTGAAGATGATGGAGCAATTCACACCTACTCTTAAATATACCAAAGTTCTATGGGGATTACAAGAGCAAGGATGGGTAAAAGTTAATACAGATGGAACCTCTAGAGGTAATCCTGGCAAGAGTTCTATTGGTTTTGTATTAAGAAATGAGGAGGGGGATGTTCTATATGCATGTGGTAAGGAAATACAGGAAGGATCCAACTTAGTAGCTGAAACCAAAGCCATCAATGAAGCTCTGAAGTTCTGTGTGCAGCATGATTATGTCCTTATAGAGCTACATACAGACTCAATGATGTTAAAGAAGTCTGTAACTGGAGAATGGAAGCCACCATGGGTTATAACGGCAGCGGTGGAGGATATTAGGGAATTGATGAACACAACTAATGTAAGGGTGTCATATAATTTTAGAGAAGGAAATAAGTTAGCTGATCACATCGCTAATTATGCACTAGACTTTGTCCCTATGGAATGTTATGGATTTCAGGAGTTAGATAGTCAGGGGAGGAGATTGGTGAATTCAGATAAAATACAATGTCCATATATAAGAGTCTCAGTTGCGAGGAGATAAGCAGATGTAGGGAACGTGTATCAACAGGAAAGGAAGGAACATAGGCTCAATCAGATGATTATCATCCTCAAATCCTCATAGAAGAGAGTATGGTGGTTTTTTAACTAACTTGTTTTTCTTTTTTTGTAGGTGAAGCCTCTAGGCACTACCTTCTAATGGATCTTCTACTGGTGGTATTGGTGCCTTGCACCCATTCCAGTGGAAAGAAACTAGAAGTAGTGAAATGCTTAAGGGTAAGAAGGATCAAGATGCAGATCAAAATCTCTGTGAGTTGCTCACTATTAAAGCATTCTGTTATACAGATGCAAATCATCTTGACAACCACAGAGATAAGGCAACAGCTGACAATGCACAAGGAGAAGGAAATATGGAGAAGACATAAAAGAATTGGATACCTTCAAATTTACTGGATAGTAACATGCTCTAAAGAATCCAATCAAAGGCTGCTCAAAATGTTTAAGAGAAATGAGCAGGCTGGAGCTAGGTACAAAGGAATAAATTTTAATAGAAAGCTACTTAGATTTAACAGCTGTGAGAAGCAAGATCAACTGCTAGTATATTATGCTCAAGTAGGCCAAGATGAAATGAACAGGAAAAAAACACTTTGGCATTAGAGTCTATGCATTTGCCCATAAAGTTTAAGCAAACTGGGCAATCACAGGAGCAGATTGAAACATTGAATACATAGAATCAGGCATTTGAGGGCAGTAGAAAATTTAGTGGCTGGGATACTCAAACTTTGGGCATGGCTCATATTTAAGTCCTTAAGGATGAGAATATGAGAAAGCAAATTTTGACTAATATGGTTTGCTTTTTTGCAGGGAACTATATTGCAATCATACCATGTCACTCACTACGACCTCTATGGATGGTATTAGCACTTTGTGCTCATTCCCTCGAGGAAGAAAACGTGACATGCACAAGCATGATAAAACAAGCTTGGGAGAAAGGCAAGCTAAATAGAAATACAAGGAGAAGATACTTGAATATAGTGGAGCAAAAATGGCTCATTTCAGTGGAGATCAACTGCAGCATCCAATACAAACTAGCAAACTCTGTAAGGAAGTCAACATTATACAAAAGGCTAATGGATACACAAGGAGCTACAACCAATACAACTGGGAAAAGTTCAAAGTTAACAAATGCATCAGTATACACGTATATGGATAGATGGCATATGCAGGTGAACTGGGATATTCGTGATTTCAGGAAAGGAAAAAAGCTGTGTGATCGAGCAAAAGGTAGCAGCAACTGGACTATGCATATGCAAATCACGAAATGTGGCTACAGTTTAAATCAAAGGATAAGCGGAGATTGTTTTATACAAAGTGGCTACAATTGCAATCGAAGGATACAGGGAGACTATTTTGGAAAAAGTGGCTATGAATGCAATACACAACACAGGAGAACGAGTTGGACTAATCTACTGAGTTGTAAGGGCAATGCAGATATGCACATCATTGGGCTAGTATTATTTCATGCAAATTTCAATAGTTACAATGTGATATCAATGTTGAGTACTTTACTCAATATTGGTAATAGGCCATTTGTAATATACATTTTCTATTCTTCACACCTACTAGGATTTTGGGACAAATTATGTTAATTTTTCATTTTTATATATAAAAACTAGCCCTAGGCAATGTCAGATGGATTGCAAAAAATAAAAAGCACAAGTTTGAAATAGACTTAAAAGAAATCGGAAGAACCTTAAAGGTTAGGGTTTCAAAAGAACCCCAAATGGTGAGAAAGGCTTTGAAAACCATCGATCTAAGTGGGAGAGTCCAGAATCAGATTCGAATAGCCATGGCTGGTCGCAGCAAGGTTAAAGATGACCGGAGATATTCATAAAGCTAAGATGACCAAGGTCTAGACCAAGATTTTCCATGATTCAGCCTTGAAACCGTGATACTTGAACACATAGCAGCCAGGGAGGTCGATACAGGATTCCAATGGCTTTGGAAGCCATTGATTTGGGCAGTTTTAGGGTGGTAGTTGAGGGTGGCGGCTAGGTTTGAGAGGCGGTTGAGAGATAACTAAGAGATAAAAGGATTCAAAGGTGGCTGAGGGTGTGAAATGGTTAGGGTTATAGGGTAGGTCAAGATTAAAAAAGGAAAGGGTTATTGTGAGACGTTGATCGGAGCGATCAACAGTTGGGATTAAATAGGAAGCCGGGCAGGTTGTTTTAATTGGGTCGTGGATCGGGTAAGACTAGGATTTGGGCTGGGTAATTAGGTTTAAAATTTGGTTCAATTGGAGGTTCAAATAAGGCTAAAATCGAAATACAATTGGGCAAGATTTTAAATTGCCACTTTTCCCTTATTTATTTTATAAAAAAATAGTAAAATAATTTTCAAAAATAAATTAAAGGTACTAAAATGATTAATAACACCTAATTATCAAATTAAAAATATTTGACTAATTTAATAGACAAAACGTAATTAAAACTAAACGAGGCTAATATTGTAATTATCAATTTAGCCTTAAAATACTAAATAAATTTGTAAAAATATGAAAAAATTAGATTATCTATATATTAGTATAAATATGAGAGTACAATAAATTAATCACTAAAATGATAATTTTGGGAATAGTTATTGGGCTTTTCTGAATAAATTAGGGCAATAAATTGATTCAAAAATCTTTTAAAAGTTAAGAAAAAATAATAAAATATTTGGACATACTTATATATGCATACATATGGTATTTTGAAAGTATTTTTCATATTAAAAAATATACAGGAAAAATTGGATATCAACAATGACTAGGTTGACCTAGAAGGGTGCCCCGTTTAGGTGGTCGGACGAGTGTGAGGGAGCTTTCAAAAGCTCAAAACAGCTTTGACTGTGGCGCAAGTGTTGGTTCTGCCTACAGGTTCAGGGCCATATACAGTTTATTATGACGCATCTCGTATTGGACTTGGTGTGATGTTGATGCAGGATGGCAAGGTCATTGCATATGCTTCTCGACAGTAGAATATTTTTGAGAAGAATTATCCAGTTCATGACTTGGAGTTAGTAGCCATTGTTCACGCACTGAAGATTTGGAGGAACTATTTATATGGCGTGTCATGTGAGGTGTTCACTGATCACAAGAGTTTGCAATACTTTTTTCAAGCAGAATGAGTTAAATTTGAGGCAGAGAAGGTGGTTAGAGCTACTGAAGGACTATGGTATCTCCATATTATATCATCCGTGAAAGGGCAATGTAGTGGCCAATATGTTGATTAGGAAGTCAGTCTGTATGGGCAGTCTTGCGTGCATTTCGATCAGTGAGAGACGGCTTGCTTTGGATGTTCAGGCATTGGCCAATCAGTTCGTGAGGTTGGAAATCTCTATGACCAGCTGTGTGTTAGCTTGCAAAGTCACTCGTTCTTCATTATTGAAGCGTATTCGAGATCGACAGTATCATGAACCCCATTTGTGTGTCGTAAAGAACCCAGTGCAACATGATGGTGCCAAGTAGTTCACAGTGGGAGATGATAGAGTTTTGAGGATGAAAGGTCGTATTTGTGTGCCTAATGTAGATGGACTTCGAGAGTTGATTTTAGAGGAAAACCATAGTTCCCGGTACTCTATTCATTCGGGCTCCGCTAAGATGTACCAGCATTTATGGCAGCACTATTGGTGGAGGAGGATGAAGAAGGATAATGTTGTATATGAGGCTCGGTGTTTGAATTGTCAGCAGGTAAAGTACAAGCATCAGAGACCTGGTGGTTTATTTCAGAGGACTGAGCTTCTTGAGTGGAAGTAGAAGCATATCACTATAGACTTTGTTGTTGGACTCCTACAGACATAATGGATTCTTGTTACAGTATGGGTTATTATGGATAGGCTGACTAACACCACACATTTCATTCATATGGTAGCCTCCTATTGTTTTGAGAGGTTAGTTAAAATCTATATCCAGGAGATTGTTCAACTTCATGGTATGCACAAGTCCATCAGTTCTGACCGGGGTACATAGTTTACCTCACATTTCTGGAGGGCAGTTAAATGTGAGTTGCGCGCACGGATCGAGCTGAGCATAGTATTTCATCCTCAGACAGACAGACATGGAGTCAGAGCGTACTATTTAGATTTTGTAAGATTTTCTCCGAGTTTATATCATTGACTTTGGAGGCTCATGGGATCAGCTCTTGCCTTTAGCAGAGTTTTCCTACAACATCATCTACCAGTCGAGTATCCAGATGGCTCCTTATTAGGATTTATATGGCAGGCGGTGTCGATCGTCGGTTGGATGGTTTGCGCCAGGAGAGGCTCGATTGTTGGGTACGGATCTAGTATAGGATGCCTTAGACAAGTTCAGGGTCATTCAGGATAAGCTTCACAAAGCTCAGTCTAGGGAAAAAAGTTATGCCGACCGTAAGGTTCGTGATGTGGCATTCATGGTCGGCGAGTGGGTGTTACTTCGCGTGTTGCCTATGAAAGGCGTGATGAAATTTTGGAAGAGGGGTAAGCTTAGCCCTAGATTCATTGGTCCTTTCGAGATTCTCGGTCGAGTGGGTGAGGTGGCTTACAAACTTTCACTACTGTCGAGTTTATAAGCCGTGCATTATGTATTTCATGAGTCCATGCTTTGGAAGTATCACAGCGATTCATCCCATGTGTTAGATTTCAGCACTTTCCAATTGGACAAGGACTTTTCCTATGAGGAGGAGCCATTAGCTATTCTACACCGACAAGTTTGTCAATTGAGATCGAAGAGTTTCCCTTCTGTTCGTGGTCAGTGGAGAGGTCAACTTGTTGAGGCAGCAACCTGGGAGTCCGAGTTCGATATGGGGAGACGATATTCCCATCTTTACTCTGACTCAGTTACTTCCTTCTTATGTCCGTTCGAGAGTGAATGGTTGCTTTTGAGATGGAGAATGCGATGACCCAAAAGGGGAATCACTTGTGTTACAAGTAAATTCAGTGTCCCGAGGCCTTAAAACCGCTCTTTTTATCTCACCTAGATTTGTGCACGCGGTCCAGGTGTGCATCCAGAAAGCTATTATGCGAAAATCTCCGAAAAATGATAAATTTTGCTTTTAAAATGTATTTGAGTTGACTTCGGTCAACATTTTGGGTAAATGGACCCCGACATGTGATTTGACGGTCCCGGAGGGTCCGCGGGAAAATATGGGAATTGGGTGTATACCTTGAATAGAATTTTGAGGTCCCAAGCCCGAGAAATGATTTTATTTTTAAAATTGTTTTTTGAAATTTTAAGAGTTTTTTAAAATGTGAATGTACTGGAATTTGATGGTATCGGGCCTGTATTTTGGTTCCGGATCCCTGTAAGCACGTGATTTTTCCCTATATGAGAATTACTCCCAAAAATTCAAACTAAAATAATTTTGTGTTGTTTGCAAATTTTGTGGATTTTGTGTTATTTTTCTCTTATTGCTTGCGCTTGTGTGTGCATATTTATTTGGTTAAATTAATGAAAATACAAAATATGTCGCATTTGCATTTTAGGATTTAATTTTACAATTAGGAGTAATTAAGTTTATTTTACAAAAATGAAAATAAAAAAAATAATGTACTTTGCATTTTTAGCATTTAAATGTCCAAATTGTGTGATTTTATTTTTTAATTGGTGTTTAATTTTAGGTGATACTTATTATTAAGAGTTAAGTAGCATTTTTAGTTTGTTTTTGTTTTATAATTTAATCTAGGATTTTTGGTTTTTTAATTAGGAAATAAAAAGGAAAGAAAACAAAAAGGAACAAATATGAAAGATAAAGAGAAAACCGGATTTGGCCAGCCCAATATAACCCCAAAACAAGCCCAAACTCACCCCTCTCCCGGTCCAGACGAGCGAAACGACATAGTGTATGTTGAAACTATGTCGTTTCGTCATCAAAAGTTCTGAGTCGCTCAAGCCAAAGCAATCCAACGGACCACAGCCATCACCCGTATTTATTTAGCCTAACCCGACCCTGAACCATTCTCTATACCCGGTCTAACTCGCCCCCTCATTTAACCAAACAACGATGTTCCCCTTAAGTTAACTGATTCAGGCCGTTGATCTCGTTTAATCAAACGGCCAGGATCAAATCCCCCACCTAGAATATATT
>MU766287.1:185517-213057 GCA_026770625.1 Nicotiana glauca | reverse complement strand
CCCAAATCACCTCAAAATCACACCTTAGCCCCCCCTCGACCTCCTCGTTCCAGTCCCATACTCACTTCCCTTCGAATCAAGCCCAGGTGTCTCGAATATCCATTTGATCATATGAACCCTAGCACCGCCACAAAATTCCCCGATGGCGGCTCCATCACCAAACCCTCCCAATGTTACACCAGTTGACCACCAGACCACCCTCGTCCCAAATACAACACCACTTTCACTCAATTCAAGCTAGAACTCGTCGAATTTCGAATCGACTGAGCAAACCTTAAAAGAACCCAAGCCTGGAATTGATCCAAAAGAAAAACTTGAGGTCGTGGACGACCTTAGCCATGTGTTCTCAGTCGAGAACACTCGATGAAGGTCTGTTTCGGCTCCAAACATAAGTGGAAGTATCAATTAAAGTGGATTGGAGGTAGGTCTAAATTTTTGAGGTATTTCTTCTCCTTTTTATTTTTTGTTTTGTGTTGTTGTTTACCTGTTTAAGTTTCATTGTAATTCATCTTTTTGTCAATTATTTTCTTCCTTCTTTGTCGGACCTTTTTCTTGGTCCATTTTTCATCATATTGTTGATTAGCATATGTTGTAACCGCTGAATCGATTAATTAGCTTCGTCGATCAGTCTGTTCGTGTTTGTAAGTTTAGTTGTGCTCTTCGAGTTATTCAATGTCGAATGTTTGTGTGTTGATCCTTATATTCCAAGCTTTAGAGCCCCGTTCAGCAAATTGTTAATGTTCCTTCATTTTTGTCTGAGGTTAATTTAGAATTGTAAGTTTGTTTAAAATTTTATTCCCATGTGTCTGTGTCAGTCAAAATTGTTCTTAGTAGTTCAATAGGATTTTGTTCTGTTTCATCGGTCGTATTTCGATGCCATTTGATCTGATTTGAGTTTTAGTTTGAACTGCTGGTTGAATTTGATGAGTTGTATTGGTTATAGATACTGTAAATTTAGTCCAGTGATTAATTAGGAATTAGTTCAGGTTAATTGGTGTTTAGGTTTATATTTAGGTCAATTGGTTATGACAGAAGGTTTAATACAAGGATTAGATTAATGCGGGATAGTGTATCAGGATATTCAGAAGGGTAATTCGGGAATTGAAAATTGGAAAAATTGGTTAATCTGAGTGTTCTGTCCACTAAGCACTAATGTACCATTAAAATATTGTATTTGTTTAATAAAAGTGGGGAACAAGATATAATGGTATTAAATAAATAGTCACCCATAACCCTTGGATAAAATATTGAACAAAACATATAGTAGTGGGGTTTCAGGAATATCATGGGTTTTATTTTTCTTAATAGGTTAGTGGGAAAATATGCTAGAAAGAGGGGTCTGTGCTGAGTATAAATGGAAGGATTTTGGACAGAAGTAAGGGGGTCTGTTCTTGGTCAGTGGAAAAGGATAAGTTTTGAAAATCAGTTTGAGAGAGAGCATTTTTAAGCCAGTTCTTCTTTAATCATTTTGAGAGTTTGAGGATCAGTTTTCTTGAAAGCTTTTAAAGTTGAATTCTTCTACATTGTTATATTGATTTTAAGAGCAAAAACAGTTCCAATCTCTCTGTTTCTGTTCTGTGCTTGGGTGTTCATGTCCTTTAAAGGTATTTGGTGATTTATTTGAGGGTTGTTGGGTATTATATGATTGCTTAAAAATGTTCTTGACTGCCTAGTCTAATTTCTAGTAGATTCACTATTTTGGTTAAGCTTGTTTCTTCTTCGGCATTTCAATGTGGTTTGGTCTTGAACTTGGCTCTATTTGTTGTTGCTGACTGTCAACCTATTGTTCTTGTATTGTTGCGACAGACTTCTTCTTGTCCTTTTACTCCTCCTAGACTTCAAGCCCAGGTACACATATGAATTCAACACTGATTTAAATTGGAGATTCAGCATGAAATGAAAAATGTTTGTGCATTTAATTACTGGATGTTGTTTGTTAAGTATATGTAAAAGATAAGTATCATGCAGTCAAATTTGACTCTTAATTCAATGAAATGCTAACTGTTAAGTTTGTACCTAATTGGGACTGTTTTAAAACTATAATTTGTAGTTATCAGCTGTTGATTCAATATAGTTAGAACTCATTTTATTTTTTTTCATTTGCCTATTTACAATTTCAAAAATCAGAAATAGTTTACACTTGCAATTAAGTTGAAATCAGTTCTTTGAGTATATTGTTTTAGGACAAGCGTTGACAATTCTAGGTCAGTGATTAGTTTAATTTTCCATCTTAGCAAATAGGCTGAATGTGGGAAAATGGATAGTAGGTTCTTCATATGGTTAATTTGGAAAACATAATATTGATAAACGTGAGTTCCTACGAATTAAAAGTGATTAAGGTATTGCTATTCCAATCATTTCGAAACCAATTCAGCGGCTTTGTTAATTGACAATTGTTTAAGATGTTTTACAACCAAGGTGTAATTAGTCAAGTGGAATTACATGTTTAGAATTGATTAATGTACTGAAGTTGAAATATGTCATGTGGGTTCGATCTCGGATTGGGGCATCACAGCCGCTTGGGCTTACCTTTCATTTACACCAGAAGGATTCGATACGGGTTTAAAGCACCCCAATCGTTCGGTCCTACTCGCTGGCGATTGGGCCTGAGTTAAAGATTTTAATGTGTAATTTAACATAGTATAAGTTTGGTATTTAAGTTAGGTAACAAGTTCAAATTAAAAGGTGCTCCTTTTTGTTTGGACCCAGATTTGAACTTGAAGCCCGATTTTATAATATTAAGCAATTAGGGCCTTTATTAATTTTTTTTAGAGACAAAGTAAATAGAAAAATCATAGTCGCTTTAGGATATACTTAAATAAAAATGAGACGAGCCTCGTCAAATAAAAATGCATAATTGCGGGGCCCTCAATAAATGGTTAAATTAAAATACTTAGATTTCGGGAGGGGCCTTTTAGCAAATTTCGCGGTCCTCTCCAAATATAATAATGTGTTAGTCTTTTTAGGAGCTTGTTTAATAATTTTACCTTCATAAACTCAAGTGTGCATTTCATGTGACCCAAATCCAAATCCCAAAACGTTGAATAAGATGTGTTCCGGATTGCGGGTGCATTTCACATGACGCGATCCAAATACGTGTTTTAAACGATGTTCAATTATCTTTAAAATAATAATAATAAATGCGGTTAATGTTAAAATTTCTGCATAGGTTCATAATTGTTAAAATCAGATAATTTAAGCCAAATATAATAGTTGAGCGACCGTGCTAGAACCACGGAACTCGGGAATGCCTAACACTTTCTCCCCGGTTAACAAAATTCCTTACCCGGATTTCTGGTTCGCCGACTGTAATACATAGTTAATCTTTTCCTTGATTCGGGATTCAAACCGGTGACTTGAGACACCATAAATCTCCCAAGTGGCGACTCTGAATCTCTTAATAAACGAATCCCGTTTCGATTGTACTTTAATTGGGAAAACTCCCTCTATTATATCCCTTTCGGGGGTGTAGTAGGCGAAAAAGGAGGTGTGACAGCTCTGGCGACTCTGCTGGAGACATAACCCAGAACCATTGGTTCAGGGTTAGAAATTCGAGCTTGGAATAATTGTTGTATTTGGCTTATTATTATTTGATTTTTATTTGATGTTTTAGGCTAACATGTGCGAATTATTGCTTTTTACCACTTTGATAATTTATGAACTGTGTATATAAACGTTTGCTTGCATCATGTTCATTTGACTTTGGAGACTCAACACATGGGTTGGGTCTGTCTAGGATAGGTGTACCTAAAATTAAAAATACCAGTATGATGCATCCTACTTGCTCCTTGTGCATTCATTTGCTTCGGATTTGCATGTTGACTGGCTTGTAAGAAAAATTTAGGAAAATAGCAGTATAAGGGGTAAAAGAATTAATCGCCTAATTTGAAAAAAAAATCCAAATTGTGTCAAAACTGTGCCATAATTTTTAAAAAAAATAGTTTATTCATTTTCCCAAAAAAACGGGAAAAGAGGTCCTGTTTTCAAAAATAGAGTGTTTTATTTGCCAATGAAAAAAAATGAAAAAAATGTTATGTTCAAAAAAAATAGTTGGTTCTATTTACCAATAAAAAAGAGGGTTGTGTCTTGCTTTCAAGAATAGTTTGTTTTATTGGCAGAACTACGCTGGTTTGATTCTTGCAGGGTGCGAGATACGAAGGCAACCCTTATCGGGTCCAACCTCCCTTTTTGTAAAAATAGCAAAAAAAATGTCAAATTCTAATTTTTGTTATAAATAAGTCGAGTGATGCCGTTCTTATCAAATATAGCCGAATGCCCCCGAACGGGACGACAGAAGGCAGACTTTGCATCAACGACCACCTTTGGTCATTGTTTTTACATTTTTGGCTTATTAGCCCACACAGCCTTAAAATCTTCATCACCAAAGTGCTGAAAGGCTGTGTTTGCAAAATCAGGTCTTTTATTTTAATTTAAAAATAAGAAAAAGAGTCAGTGAGCAAGTGAATGTCGTTTGGATTTTCGGTCGAAATAAGCCAAGCCAGCTTCGGATGTGTTTTAAACCGTTCTTGCCGAGATAGCCTTAGAGTGTCTTTCAGTTGTCGAAAGGTTATTTTCGTAAAAGAACGGATAAGTTTGTGAAGTGTCATAAAATAATCCTTCCCGACCTCAAAATTCATGTGATACTGGGAAGGAGTCGCGCTTTCAAAAACAACCATTTGGTTAAAATTGGCAGATAGGGAAGGAATTTTTCAGTTTGTTTTTCTTAGAGTGGGTAGGTTGTTCGATTTTCGGATATGTATTTCTTCTTTCCATCAAAGCCTATGAGTTTGGTCAGTTTTTTAACTTTTTTTTTTTAAATCAAAGTTTGTTTTATTATGAAAATTTTGAAAATTCTAAAAATGTGTTATTGTTGTTTGTCGTTTATCTGCCCGAACTATGCAAGGTCTGATTCATGTGGGGACATGATACGTAGGGAATCCATATAAGATTCGACCACAACTATATATGTAAAAAAAAGGTGAAAAAGTTGTTAATAATAAGGATTGACTAAGTCCATGTTTTCAATTTTGAGGAAAGTGGAGGTGGTTAGTTTGTGTCAAGCGGATAACACAAGATCTGAGGAAAAATGATAACTGATATCGATGTTGTTACAAGTGCACGAGAGGCTCAGGGTCAGAGGGTTCAGCTAGAGTCTACCGTGATTGAGGAAAATAGAGTACCGAAATAGAAATTGACTGAAACATGTCAAGTATGGGCCAATGGTCGAGGAGAGCCCTGTCCCAAGTCACAATTTGCTATGCAAAAAGAGCACCACTCACATTCGTTTGATCCTCCGGCAAACATCAAGAAGCCTGCACGAAAGATGATACAGGAGGAAATAACCCAAAGAGTGAAAACATTAGAGCGACGATTGAAAAAATGCGAGGATTGGCAGGTCAAGAGAGCGTTGCCTTCAGAGATCTATGTATGTTCCCCAATGTCCACTTGTCGTCTGGTTTCAAGCTTCCCTAATTTGAAAAATACAATAGACATGGAAACCCTATGGCCCACTTAAAAAGGTATTGCAATCAACTAAGAGGTGTGGGAAGAAATGAAGAGTTGCTAATAGCTTATTTTAGGGAAAGCCATACGGGAGTAGCATCTGATTGGTTTTTGGATCAAGACACATCTCGCTCGTACGTCTGGAATGACATGGCACATGCCTTTGTCAAATAGTTCCAATACAACATCGACATTGTCCCAGACCGCATTTCCCTTTCAAACCTGAAGAAGAAACCAAGTGAAAGTTTCAGGGAATGTGCCTTTAAATGGAGAGAGAAAGCAGCTCGAGCTAAACCACCATGGATGACCATGAGTTAATCATTGTCTTCCTTCAGGCTCAAGAGCTATATTACCTTCAAACATGATGTCTGCAGTTGGTAAATCCTTCTTAGAAGTAATCAAAATGGGAGAAATGGTAGAAAGCAGTCTTAAGACATGCAAAATTATAAGTCAAGCAGCTCTCAAAGCTGCAGCTCAGGCTTTCCAAATTGAATCTGGTGACGCGAACAAGAGGGATGAAGAAATAATGGTGATATCAGGGTCGAGAAGTGGTCCCAGGAGAACACCTCGAAGGTATTTGCAGCCTCATCAGGTTTTCCATGACCCCCCTAAGCATTACTATCCACCTCAAAACCCACAATACTCCATTGACCCACCCCAGTATGATGTCCAGCCATCAAAATGCCCAAGAAAGCAAGCGTGAGCTTCACAAAATCTCCACCTGTCTCCGCAAAATTTCCAAATACCTTCTAACCCACATCCAAGCCAGGGGTATAAAAGGGAACAGATATGAAAGATAATTTTACACCAATAGGAGAGTCCTATGAAAGCTTATTTGACAAGTTAAAAAAATATGACATGATTATACCAATTCCACCAAATCAGGCGGACCGACGTGCAAGAAGCTTTGACCCATCTAAAAGGTGTGAATACCACTCCAATGCTCGGGGGCACAATATGAAAAGTTGTCGGGATTTGAAGAGAGAAATAGAAAGCATGATTCAAGAAGGGGTGATTGTGATCAATGACAGTGACAAGGAGCACATGAATCCTCTTAGGGACGTATTGACCAAAGCTGAAGATTTCAAAGAAGACATTGGTCTTGGAAATATTGATGCAAAGCTCAATGGCTAAAATGACCTACCTGGTAATTGGGAAGACGCTCCAGTTTTTGGTGGTTTATTTTGTTGTCATTCCTGTTGTCCGGGTTATTTTTAGGGTTGTGATCCGGATATTGTCTTGTGACTCAAACCCTCCCGTCCTTTCATTTCTTGTCTAGCTTGTTTAGTCGTAATGGCTTGTTTAGTGTTGTCCATGTTATTTCAAGGTTGTAATCTGGATATTGTCTTATAAATCAAACCCTTATATCTTCTGATTTTGTCTAGTTTATTTGGTCGTAATATCTCATCTTAGTGTCGTCTAGGTTTGTTCTAAGGGTTGTAACCCTAATTTAGTTTGCTTATCTAGTTGTTCGAACTGTTTCATCGTCCAATGCAATGTCCTGTTTTCTTTTATCTCTACTCATTTTCTTTTACTCTCCCCTCTTTATACTTATTTTCATGCTGACTCTAGTGACATGACATGCACGCATAATTTTAATCCTAATCTCAAAAGTTAATCATAAAACCATGGGGAGATGATCGGGACACTTAAAGGAAATAAGAACAGTTGACATCATTTGAAGCCCAAACCATGTGGAACCATGGGCTGATAAAACATTAAGAAAATCGTAAAGGCAAGCTGGCCAAATTGACATGGGGGTCGTTCGTGGTAATGAAATTGAGAGTGTTGCCCAACGGTGCTTTAAAAATGACAAATGAAAAGGAAAATGTGTGGATGTAGTTATCTAGTCTAGAATAATCAGAAGATGTTGAGAATATTTAATTGTGCTGTTTGCCCTTGGCATGTTTTGTGGATTGGAATGACGGAGGCATTTTGTTCTGCTATCCAAACACCTTATTCTTCGTTACACCCTTTGAGGTTTATTTTTTTTCTTTCATACCCTCCTTCAGAATCAGTAGCAAAGTTTAGAAATACAAACATGGAAGATAAAGGAAAAGGAAAAAAGAAGAAAAATAAAAAAACAACAAAAACAACAAAAGAGAAAAAAAGAGGTAAAAAGAAAAGAAAATTAGAACAACAAGGAATTGGGAACTACGTTTGACCTGATTCCTCAAAGAGGATACATAGGCGCTTCACGGCTCGGTCATAGTGTAATATAATGTAACAAAAAATTAAAAAATCCTCAAGCAAGAAATTGGGGAAGAAGTTGTGTTTGTTGTAAAGAAATCTAATTTCGAAGGTTATAAATTTTGAACCCAAGTTATTTTGTTTTTGAGCCTTTAAATACCCTTTCTCTCTAGCTTATCCAAAATCCCACATTACGGTCCACAGAAAGACCTTCTAATCAGTCTGCAAAAGATGCCAAGTCAGACAAATGAAAGAGTCTTATCAGTGAGCATAACACTTCGACCCCCAGCAGAAAAGACTCTAGTCCCCTGCAGAAACGAAATTAAAAAGAGACTCTTATCGGTGACACCCCGATCCCAGCTGAAAAGTAACACAAATGAGAGAGAGTCTTATTGGTGAAAACCTTCACGGGCACCTTGAGGAAACTGTGAGTCGAGAGAAATGCCAAAATGAGAGAGGCTTGATAGTGAAAACCCTCCGGGCACTACAAGTCGAATAAAGATTGAGAATCAGATGTGAAATCACCAGAAGAAGATTATGAAAGACGATTAACGACGGAGGATAGACCACGTGTGCATGACATGACCATTAGAGTTGGTATCCGTATTTGATAGGTTTTTATTTTAAAGTTTTCTTGTTAGAGAGTCATCCCTTTCTTTTATCTTTTATTCTGTCCCTTTTTATCATTCTCGTTTCATCGAAAAATTCTCCCATGCAGAGAAATCAACAATATATTATCAAAGACGGTCAATGCAAATAGGACCGATTGGTCATAGAAGTTGGATGATGCTCTATGGGCTTATAGGACTGCTTACAATACTTTGATTGGTATGTCTATGTACGGGTTGGTGTTTGGGAAAGCTTGCCATTTACCGATTGAGTTAGAGCATAAGGCCATGTGGGCCTTGAGGAAGTTGAATCTAGAATGGGATGTGGCAGGAAATCTTCTTGTGGAGCAGCTTAATGAACTTGATGAATTTTGATTCCATGCATACTCCAGTTCGTCTTTGTACAAGGACAAGATGAAGTACCTTCATCATAAATATGCTCGTGGCAAGGAGTTTAAAGTGGGTGATTTGGTTCTCTTGTTCAACTCTCGATTACGTCTGTTTCCAGGAAAGTTAACTCAAAATGGACTGGACCTTTTGAAATGGTGTTTATGACTCCTTTTGGTGCACTTGACTTGAAGAACAAAAATGGTGAAGTTTTTAGAGTTAATAGACACAGAGTCAAGCACTACCTAGGCAAGATTGATGACAGCCATGTGGTGGCACTTCTGCATGTAAAGTGATTTGATGGTAACCTGCGTCGTGCCGCGATGTTAAATCAGGAGATTCTTGAAAGGAAGCCTATGTGTCTTTCTTTTTGTTCTTCTTTGATTCTCTTTGTAGTGTAGGATTTATGTTTGGACTGACTGGTTGTGAGATGTTATAGGATTGTATTGATGTAGTTCAGGACCAATTTGAAAAATGACCACTCTTTGAAGTTTGTAATGCGGACCGGGCCGTAAAGGCTTTTATGCAGGGGCAAGAAATTAATGAGGACCGCGCAGTGATTTGTCAATAGTAGAGAGTCTTTGAGGTTTTCTATCGCGGCCGCATTACATTTTGTGCTGTCCGTTGTGGTCCACTGCGGCGGCACTAGATTTCTTGTAGTCTGTAATGGTCAATTTCCCAGTGCTTTATAGTTTTGAGCACCACGGACTACGGTTCCATTTGGTGCGGTCCGCAGTGGCTATGTGAGGTGGGCCTCATGTACTTTTTCTATAAATAGGAACTGACACCCTCGTTTCACAATTTTCGATCTTTTTACCATCAAAGCTTAAAAAAGTATTGTTCATCTCTCTAATTGCAAAAAATTAACATCTAAGGCTCGTTAATCATCAATGTATCTCATTTCTGGTAACTTTAACTCCTTCTCAGTTATTTAATTTTTCTATTTTTATTGAATTTTTGTTTTTCTTAGTTCCTTCTTCCTTCCCTTCCCATTTTCTTTCAATCCTGTAGCATAGGTTAGTTAAATCCCATTTTAATTAAGAATAATTAGTTACTACACTAAGGAAACACCTAGGGAATCATCAATAGGTAAAAATTATGGACAAAACTTAAACCTTAGATTAGTGTTACTGTTGGCACTCAGTCTGGACGGCAATGGATTTTGTGCGGACCGCATAGCGGTTCGGGGTGCCTCTGTGTAGTCTGTAATGCTATTTGTTCGAACCACAGTGGACTAAGTTTTGAAAGCTAACACTTGAGGACCGTAACCGCAAAGGATTTTGTGTGGTCTGTGGTGCCTCAATGTGGACTGGAATGCATTTTATGCGATTTGCGATGCATAGATTCAGAGAGTGGGTAGTCCGAACCCTACCTCTGTGCAGACCGCGGTGGATTTTCTGTGGTCCGTGGTGGCCTATTTACGGCCGCACCTCATTTTATGTGGTCCTCCTTCTGCAACATTTTATTGTGTGTAACACTTTTTCCTGCAATTCTGAGTTTCGTTGTTTCTATTGATACTAACAAAGAAAAACTAAATGTTGCTTGCAGACAATGGTGAAATCACAAGGCAAAGGTGGTAAACGATTAGGAAGAGGAGAGTCCTCCTAGGGTAGGAGACAAGGAATGATAAGATTAACCCTGCAAACCCGGCAAAACATTAAAAACACCAGAAGGCTCATTAAAGATGCAGACATATCTATTTCAAATAAGAGAGTAAGTATGAGCCTTCCCAGGAAGCATCATCAGACTCCGTGCCCGAATATGTTCCTAACTGGCCGGAGATGAATAGGTTGATGGATAAACCTCCAGTCTCTCCCACTACCCAAGCATCAGTGCGTATATCTTCTACGTCGTCTGAGGGCTCAACTGAAGGCAGTGGCAATGAATATTCCACCTCGCCTACAACTTCACAATCACCCGAGACCTTTTGCCTCACAATCCCAATGTGTTGAGGCAGTTCAGAGAGAGAGCTGGATGGGATCATTTCATAGGCCACGTTGAGAAGGCCAATGAGCACTTGGTGAAAGAGTTCTACACAAATGTGGCCCACATCAAAAAGGGCACCACAATTACCCAAGTGCGGAACTTGAAGGTGAAATTTGATGGCAAGACCATAAAAGATTACATGGGCCTCCTGGAGGCAGATGAGTTATTATATTTGGAGAAGATGGCATTAGATGAGGAAGCTCGTCCTTGGTTGGCAGAGTACTTGGCAATCCCAGGTACCACCCCTGATTGGTTGACTGCAGGAGTGAAGATCCTGAAAAGGACACAGAACTTTGGGACTAAGGGATGGGAAATATTTATGTACAATAGAATAGACCCCACCACCTACAACAATTCACTCCCTATTGACCGGGCTATATTGGTAGCATCGATCATGGGGTGGTACCCGATTAACGTCGGGAATGTGATGTCCCGGCTTATTACACGGGTGGTAAACGAAGGTGATAGATCTTATCCTTTCTCCAACTTCCTGACCATGTAACTAGAGTACTTAGAGATGGAGAAGCGGAAATTTTGATAAGAAACTGAAGGTGAAGGAACCGTTCTCCTGGTACAGCCTGCAGGGTGATGAAAACCCTAAAGGAAAGCACTACAAGGGAAAAGCCACTACTTTGACTAGCCTATCTAAACAGCCAGTAGTGGTAGTTGCTCCTCCTCAGCCTCCTTCCACCTCAGCAAACATGCCCCAGATCAATCCACTTTTACAATTCCACAGATACCCTCCTCCACTGCATAACCATTGACTGCCTACCGCCCTCGCTAGGCCCACGCCAGTATCAACAACTAGATGCAGACAGCTACTTCTAAGTTGTCTGTACTATCTACTATGGCGGTAGTCCAGTCAACACCTCCTTCTCCACAGGTCCCATAGTCCATTGAGAACACTCTCAAAGAGCTTTTGGACAACCAGAAGAAGCTCCTAGAGAACCAAAAATTGATTATGGACACTGTTGATTCACATGGAAAGGCACTAAATGAACTTGATAAGGAAGCGAAGGAAATGAGAAAGACTCTGGCTTCAAAGGAGTCGACGAAGGAGCTAAGGGTAGAGGCAGATAGGTCGAAGGTGGATCACTTGCCTCTGGACCTATTGTTGTATGACTCAGTGCTAACAGCCCCATGCAGAGCAGGAATCAGTGAGGCCTCCCAAGAGGAAGATGGTGATTCCTCGTTTGGATGATGCAGTCATACAGTTGGAGGACCTACAGGGAGGTTCCTCCAGCCAGCCCAAGGATTCAGTCCAGGTCCAGGCCTAGGTCCCAGTGAAGCCACAGATCACAGGGAGCCCGTTATAGGTTTTAGAGCAGATAGAGGACCGAGGGACCCAGACTCGGGATCCCATACAGACGGAGGGCCCATATGGAGTTTCTTTTTCCTCTCTTCGCTATTTTTGTGCTTATTTTTGGTTAGTTGGCATTGAGGACAATGCCAACTTTCATTTGAGGGGTAAGCCCTATTTGGATATTTGGATGATTTTATGCTTTCTTTCTTTTTATCTTTGGTATCTATATAATTTTATCACTTCATTTATCTTTTCGAACTTTTTACTTTGGGTCTGTATATAAAGTTACATTCTTATGCATAAATTCATTCTCCCTATTGTATATAAACCCCCTCTTGTACATATTCATTTTACATTTCACATTTTTCCTTTGTTAGCTTTTTATTTTACATTCAGAGCTTCTTGTTTTGCATTTTTTGCAATAATTCTTTGGTTTTATTAATGCCACGGTTCTTTCCAAAGGAGGAATTTATGTGAACCGGGCGGCTCTTCCCGATAATAGATGGCATGACAACCTTTTTAAGGGTTTGAGTATATTCTTTTTGCTTTTTAGTAGTTAGTTGATAAGGGTGCCTCGAGCAAAGCTTCACTTGGGCCTAACATATTTGCCTTTGATCTTATGGTCAAAAACAAATCATTGTGTATAGGATGGTGAAAGTTGTGACCTTGAGACTCTTGTGTTGGCCGATAATCATCAAGTGGTTTTTCGGGACCATTGTGTTGCTCGAATCTTAGATAAGATTGTTTTGGGCCCCCAACTCTGTGTCTTTAGCAATCCCATAGCTTGTGTGATGAGAATTTGAAGTGCAAGTCCAAGTCCTAATCCATTGGTCTAGAACTTGTACTGAATGTTTGTCTAGGTGAAATCCTAAGTGTAATTTGACTTGAGACGTTATTATATGCTCTCCTTGATCTGAATGATATTTTGAACACTTCCATAGCATAAAAATGATAATATCCCTAGTTAGCCCTTTTGAGTCATAGACCTTTTTCTTTCAAGAACCATGATACAAGCCTTTACCCATTCTAAAATACCTTTTCTCGGCAGAAGATCGAAAATAATGCTCCCACCCGAGTTAGATATCAGTAGTCAACAACAAAGGAAAACATTCAAAAGCCTCGAAGAGCACAAGAATATACAAAAACAAGGCAAGCATCAAAGACAGAAATCAAGAAAGTATCTCTGTAATTCATTTACAACGGTACTCGAGGGGCCCTTTCATACGATTACAAAAGCCTGCAAAGAATCCTTACGCAAAAATAAAGAAACAAAGGGGTGTACACCCACTGTGAAAACCTAAATCGAAGGTTCATCTCCGATATTAGCATCCTCGATCTCACATCCTTGAAGGTAACTTCTTCGACCATCATCTTCTCTAGGTTCCCAGCTTAATCCCGCGGGAAAACCTCACCGATGGAAAAGATGAAGAAGAAGAAGAAAAGGGGAGGATGCAGAGGAGGCAAAGAAAAGATACATAGCCCACCGAAGCCAAAGGTTGAAGATTCAGCGAGCCCCTAATTCAATGACCGGTTGTGCCATTTTATCCATCTAGAAAGAAAAACTCCAAGGGTTAAAGTGCAACACTAGGCTAGGGTAGGAGAGTGAGCAACGGTGCATAGTTCGAATGACTTTCTAAAAAAGGGGAGAACTGATTCCTCATTCGTCGTCATCTCAAGCCAATAAATACAGCAATAATGGTCGGAACAACGGCAAGAATGACAAAACGGTACAATCTCTATCAACAAAAGGAAGCTCAGGCAAGAGGCCACAATACAGCCTATAGGAGCGTTGCCAAACGATATTGAGCCCGTAGACTCCAAACATGGTAACCAACAATAGAGGAAGATGATAAGGAGAAAAGGGTGAATGAGCAGATGAAGACACTTAGATAGAAAAACCACGCAAGAACACCACCATTTATTGGACATAATGGCGCCGTCATCGAGGCCTCTAGAAGACTAATCGGTGGACGTAATTACTGCATTCTTGAAGAATAGAATCAACGGTGGTACTTTAACCTTGGAGAACGGGAATCAACACTGCATTGAATAATGTCGAAAGTCCGAGAAACCTTGTCCTGATTATCACAAATACTCATGCCATAGGATGCGTAATTGGTATGACGTCGTCACGAAAAGTCCGAGAAGTCGAGTATCAGAGTCATTTCCCATCGGGTTGTTCTGTGAAATGCGGAGACTATCTTAATGAGGAAAAATCAGAGGGCCTAATTTCTTGCTATCAAGTCGCTTAATAAGAATGCCTCGAGACGTCGATGATATGGAGTTGCGATCGAGTTCCCTCCCTCAAGGAACGTCGAGGCTCGACTCAAAGAAGATGAAGATCGAGGCTAGAGAAAAATGGGGAATTCCTAAGGCACGCAGCTAAGTCTGACAGAGTCATCCTACCCAGAGCCTATGTCGGGGCGTCGTTTCTAGTTGTCCCATCTCTATGCTTTTACAATTAATGTACGTTGTACTATAATGGGATTCCCCTCCTATATAAAAGGAATCCTTACGACTTTGTAAGGGGCTGTTATCACTCCAACCATTCTACATAGATCAATAATAACTATGTCTCTCTCCTTTCTCTCTATCTTTCTCGCTTGAGGCTACTCTCTTTATTCATTGCTTTCATACTTGTTCTTCATTTATAGCCTGATATTGGCCTTAAAGAGCCTTCTTTAATTATATCTTAACTTTTATTCCATTCTGTCACGACCCTAATTCACCAATCGTGAACACTTCATGACGGCACCTAGTCACAACAACTAGGTAATCCTGACAGTGCGGAAGTAACAACCAATACGGAAATATTAAGTCAAAAGTTAAATAACTTGAGGAAGTATACAACTTGCCACTTGGCACATACACTTTGACTCTGAAATAGAAATCCCAAAACTTGGAATCTCACGGGAACCACAGTCTAATAGAAAGTAATACACTGCTCTAACTCCGAAATTTCTACACAACCGAAAGAAAGGAAAATCATATACTACAGCTGGAATAAGATAAAGACTCCTGGCCTGTGGACGTGACAAATATACCTCAAAGTCTCTGAATATCACTCCTGTATCACTGACAATGTGTCGGACCATAAGTACCTGGATCTGCACATGAAAAACATGTGCAGAAGAGGCATGAGTACACCACAGCGGTACTTAGTAAGTGCCAAGCCTAACCTCAGTTGGTTAGTGACGAGGAAGATCGGGGCCCTACTGAGAAAAATATAATAATCCGTATGATAATGAGGATACAATATGAGTGTAATCACAGCAGAAATCTAACAAGAAAATAAGTAAAACAGTAACAGAGAACAAACACAATCAATGAATATAGATACAAGTCACAACCGAATATTTATCATAGGGGATCTCTTGGTATCCCGAGAATCTCTTGGTATCCTCAATAAATCGTTCGGGGATCTCTTGGTATCCCGAGGAACTCCTGGTATCCTCAATAATAATTCTAGGATCTCTTGTATCCTCAATAATAATTCGGGGATTTCTTGGTATCCCGAGGATCTCCTGGTATCCTCAATAATAATTCTAGGATCTCTTGGTATCCTTAATAATGATTCAGGGATCTCTTGGTATCCCGAGGATCTCCTGGTATCCTCCATAATAATTCTAGGATCTCCTAGTATCCTCAATAATAATTCTAGGATCTCTTGGTATCCTCAATAATGATTCGGGGATCTCTTTGTATCCTGAGGATCTCCTGGTATCCTCAATAATATTTTAGGATCTCTTGGTATTCTCATTAATGATTCGGGGATCTCTTGGTATCCCGAGGATCTCCTAGTATCCTCAATAATAATTCTAGGATCTCATGGTATCCTCAATAATGATTCGGGGATCTCTTGGTATCCTCAATAATAATTCTAGGATCTCTGGGTATCCGAAATAATGATTCGGGGGTCTCTTGGTATCCCGAGGATCTCTTGGTATCCTCAATAAATAATCATTTATGTGCCAGAAATCTCTTGGTATCCCGCACTCTCAGTCTTAGAACATAACACGTACAAGGGGATCTCCCGGGAATCTAACCCGTAGTCCCAAATATAAATATACAGGGGGATCTCCCGGGAATCGAACCCGTAGTCCCAAAGTAAACAAACAAGGGGGGAGCTCCCGGGAATTTAACCCGTAGTCCCAAAGTAAATGCGCAATCAACATTAGAGAAATATTCAAAAATGAAGTACATCAATACAACAACAGCTCAAAATGTAAAATAATTACCAAACTCATGGCAAATAATAGTAGATCATAGCCTAATATATGTCATAGAGTGCAAACAAGGAAGTTTAAGAAAATAGGCAAGTAACTCCACTAAACGTGCTTTTCTATACTAGCACATGCTACAATAGCAAGTAGAATAAGGCAAATACGAAAGTAATTGAGTTCAAGTATTTTAAGTAAAAATTCGGATTTTCAACAATTAGCTCAAGTACGCGCTCGTCACCTCACACACAAGGCATTCAATTACCAAATATCATATCCTAAGGGACAAGGTCCCCCACACAAGGTTAGACAAGCCACTTACCTCGATCAAGTGCAAGTCAACTTGAAATCAATCTCTTGCCACGAGTATCCGACTCCAAATGGCTCAAATCTATTCAATTACATTGCATATTGTAAATAATAATTCAAGTAATTTATTCTACAATTAAATTCTAAGCTATTAAGCAAAATTATGTAAAATGACCAAAATACCCCTCGAGCCCCACATCTCGAAAAATTACAAAAGTTACATCACTGGACTCCTCGTCTCTCCATGAGTCCGTACATATAAAGTTTACCAAAATCTGAGTTCAAATGGCCCCTCAAATCTTCAAATCTTATTTTCAAATCCCTAGGCCTAAATCCTCAATTTACTCCTGAAAAACATGTAATCCAGTCGTATTATTCAATGATAATTCAGTAATATGGAGTAGAGATAATCACCAGTGACTTACCTCAAGATTTCCCATGATTTCTTGTTCAAAAATCGCTCCAAGCCGTGTTATTTCGCAAGAAAATAGGTAAAAAAAACGAGCAGAAACGCATCAGCTTTTAATAAGCAAATTTGGTCGCTAAAGACCCAAATCTGGTCGCTAAAGGTGCTAATCGGGTCGCTAAAAGTGCCACACCAGACCTGATGCACCAGCACTCTTTAATTTCACTAAAAAGGCTCTTACTCCTTCATACGAACTCGAAATTAGACGATTCTTGTTTCAATGAGTCACAAATAATAATACGAACACAATCCTTTAATCGAAACTCAATTCGGAGCTCATTTGCCCAGTGCGATATCCATTTCGCTCGTTAAATAATTACTCATGTTTTGCGTCAAAAACTCAATCGCGACTTGATAAAATTAGACCAAAATTTCCAGATCAGTCCTATAATTCATTATCAAAATTCCAGAAGTCTCAGAATCAAATTTGGATCTCTAGAACTAAAAATGAACCTTTAGATCATTACATTTATGCTCAAAACGGCAAAATTCTTCCAAAAACTCTTCCAAAATTTATCCGAGCCTCATGGGATCCCAACAAAGTATACTAACAAGTCCCATAATATGACACAAACTTAGTTGTTCCTTCGAATCACCAAAAACAACGCAAAAATACTAAATTCACCTCGGATTCAAGCCTATGAACTTTGAAACTTCTAATTTTCACATCCGATGCCGAAACACGTCAAAACTAGTCCGAATGATCTCAAATTTTGTAGACAAGTCCAAAATGACATAACGAAGCTACAGAAACTCTCGGAATTCCATTCCGAGCCTCGAATCAAAATCTTACCTATCAACCGGAATTCGCCAAAATACTAACTTTGCCGATTCAAGCTTAATTATACACCGGTCATCACAAAAATATTCCGGACACACTCCTAAGTCCCAAATCACCTAACAAAGCTATCTGAACCATAAAATTCACATTTCGAGCGTGCTAACACATAAGTCAATATCCGGTTGACTTTTCCAACTTAAGCTTCCTTAAAAGAGACTAAGTGTCTCAAACCTTACCAAAATCATTCAGGAATGACTTCAAATTTTGCACACAAGTCACATTCGACATTACGGACTTTCCCCAACTTTCAGAAATCACATTCCGACACCGATCTCAAAATTTCCACTTCCGATCATATTTTCTCAAAAACCTTCAAATTTCTATATTTAGCCAAACGGCTCCAAAATGACCTACGGACCTCCGAATTCACTTCCGATCGCGCTCCCAAATCTAGAATCACCATACGGAGCTACTCCCAGTATCAGAATTCCAAACGGACATCAATAACACTAAAATGCATTTTAAGCCAAACTAATGCAATTTCTTCTAAAATGCTATCTTCCACAATAGGCGCTAAAACGCACCCGGGTTATCAAAAACCCAATCCGGGCATACGTCCAAGTCTAAAATCATCATACGAACCTTCTGGAACCTTCGGATCCCAATTACGAGGTCGTTTACTCAAAATTCCAATCTTAGTTTTTTTTTCAATTTTAAGCTTTCAAAATGAGAATTTCAATTTAGATTTGACTCCAAACTTCCTGAATTTTAATTCCGACCACACACACAAGTCAAATATACCTGAGATGAAGCTGCTCGTGGCCTCAAACTGCTGAATGACGCGCTGGATCTCAAAACGACCGATTAGGTCGTTACAATCTCCCCCACTTAAACATACGTTCGTCCTCGAACGTGCTGAGAAATACACTGAAGTAGTCTGAAATCACTTGTTTAACACCTCATGCACTTTCCCGTGCTACCACCACTTAGTTGAGCACATTAGCTCGATAACTCTGTAAATATACTCCCTTATTCAAGCAAATATGCCATTAGGTCCAATTCCAACATCCTGAATTTCCTGCCAAGCATGTTTCCATCATACGACCACCATATCAATCTTCACACGTTGTACCCAAACATGACTGCATAACTTTCCTGAATTCACACTTTGCATCACTTTACTCATAGGACCACAATAACATTCTTTAAACATAATAGTCAAAATTCCACAAATCTGATGCTCCCATTGCATCTCATGACCTACACAGGCCTTGCTGCACAAACCAAAATCCCACAAATCTGATGTCGAAATTACAACATCGATATGATGGAAGAGATGTACCGAAATTCATAACCAACTACCGAATCAACAATTCATTGGATCTATGCTCCTGACAAGATCCATTAACTTGTCCCAAACCAGAGAATGATCTTTGCTCTATAATATACTTCATATAATCAGTTTGCACAGACCCCAAATCCAATAACCTCGTCTCACCCAGTACGAACTGCTCAGGCGATACGCCACCTCAGACATAATCAAAAGTCCTGCAAGATGACACAATGTGCCAGTAGGCTACTAATTTGTATGTGATACAAAAGGAAGGCTAACTCTAGAAAGAACTACTCAACTTGCATACTAATATGGACTTCGTCAGAAAACAGGAAACAAAACACATAAAAGCAAACATGGGCACTGAACGGAACATCACACTGTTGCGGCGCGCAACCCGGTCCAAACAACATACCCATGGCGGCCTGCCACCCGATCCATATATAGAACTCACATAAGGAGATATACGACGAGCTGAATAGCTCATCACATCAAAATACCGAATATTGGTCATAAACACAATAAGGTGCATAATATCATTCACAAGGAAACATATAGCGCTATCGGCTACAAACTCAAGCACAACTGAGGTGCGATACATGATCTAAGTCTCAAGAGCCATCCTGCTCATATAACATCACCGCTGAGCGGAACCTCAACACATAAGGAATTTACCAAGCTATCTCACAACTCATACATCGCAATATATCATTATATGAATTATCTGACCACGAAATAAGACCGCGACTATCTTCCATAAAGAGCGCATTTCTGAAATAAAAACAACTGGCTTGACGTAAGGCTCACTTCCACATTTAAATCTATCCCCCGACGTCAAGTCGATCCTGATCGTGCCAAGCTAGGCCAATAATATTTCACAGGTCTATAACCCAATAAGCAAAGTGCCCTCATGGCATACATCCTCAAATGGATGATATTACCAAAATCCTCATACTTGGTTTAAATTTCTAATTAATTAAGTGACTACATGTCACACTTATACAATCTTCTTGTGGGAGAAGCTCCCACCATCTTCCAAAATAATTAACGGGCCTGCACATTCAAACCACCGGCTGCACTAATGCTGAAAAGCGATCAGGAATTCCTAACCAGGATGCAAAGCCTTTCTCACAGAACATTGGTCTCAGGTGATATTGACGCCAATACCCATCTTACTCAAAACACTAAAACTCCTTTCCTGCTCATCCGAGCTCTTGACATCACATTCATTGACCAAACTGCGATCTTGGTCCTTACTTCAAATTTCATACCACTCACTGCACCTCACATGTGGATATACGATAAACACGATTTCCATCACAACTCTGGAACCGACGATAGGCTAATACTTCACATAAGACTTTCCATTTAACTCACTTCAGGAGAACTATAGCAACATACAGGCGAATTCTCATAACTGTCGAATATGCCAATCTCTAAGTAGTGGTCCAAGACACCATAACCCTTTTCGAGATTTGCCTCCACATAACAAGCCATAACAGAAAAATTCTTCTGAACAAAATCAATTACGGTGGCCGACAAGCCTCACACGTACCGCCATAAATCACTTGCATAACTTGCTCACGCTGAAGGAACTGATCACTGACACCAATATGCCAATTCAACTATGGCTAATCGACCTACCTCCTTCGAAATTTACCCTTAATTGCCTTGTAAATAATACTTATTTATTCAACATATAACGTACTCCATCTGCACTCCTCCCGAGTGACCTTGAATCACGAGACCATGCTGTCTCAAATCACACTAACCATTTCATATCTCCCAAATGCTACACCGCAAGTCAAAATATTATAGAACATTTTGGGCACCTTATCATAAGCTACTTCAAAAACGTGACTCTTAACTGTACTTATAGACTCAGAATCATCAGGCACCACACTTTACCTCTTGAATTCACTAGGACCGCTATTGAGAGCCACTCGGCTCTGACTTGGCCCAGTATGCAACCAACTCTACTGAATTTTATAACATATGAATACCCACTCGATAAAGCACCCAGCGGGATCACTTCCCTCGAAGCCTACACCTATACGAGGCATAAATCATGAATCTTCCCTCAAGTTTGAACATGAGTCAATAAGGCTAACCATAGCATGCTTTCAACAATTCATTTACTCAAATTACCACTCATGGTCCTTTTCCGTAGCTTCAATAACCCATTAATAAACTAATACTCAGAATTCATGCAGGTAATTGACCATGCAACCTAATCGTAAGCGGTGGGACTCTCCTACTTAGCTCAAAGCCATTATTGCGGTATTTAGGCAATTAAGTAAACCTTCTCAATCGTTCTTATCAACCAGATATCAGAACTTATTGCACCCTCACGTGCACCATTGAATGATATCTCAATAATTCTGCATTATCGATATGGATGACACGTGGTAAGAATGGTTGAGCAAATTCTTAGCTCACTTGTAATCCTTCTGTAGCATCACGAACCGTCGACACATAATTGATACCGAATGTGCAATTTTTATTACACGAGTGGATACAAAAGAACATATGATATAGGCTCTAGCTGAATAAATGTCGCACGAAAAGGAATGAAATAAAGTGGAACTTTCCTAACGATTACTTATCCGCTCGTAGATAAGTAGAGACGTCTCCGTACCGATCAACGAGACTCTAATAAACCGGCCTGTGTTCCGTGACTCCTATGAACCTAGAGCTCTAATACCAACTTGTCACGACCCTAATTCACCAATCGTGAACACGTCATGATGGCAACTAGTCATAACAATTAGGTAAGCCTGACAGTACGGAAGTAACAACCAATATAGAAATATTAAGTCAAAAGTTAAATAACTTCTGGAAGTATAAAACTTGCCACTTGGCACATACACTTTGACTCTAAAAATTCTGAAATAGAAATCCCAAAACCCGAAATCTCACGGGAACCACAGGCTAATAGAAAGTAATACACTACTCTAACTCTGGAATTTTTACACAACCGAAAGAAAGGAAAATCATATACTACAGCTGGAATAAGATAGAGACTCCTAGTCTGCCGACGTGACAAATATACCTCAATGTCTCTGAATATCACTCTTGTATCACTAACGATGTGTCGGACCGTAAGTACCTAGATCTGCATGCGAAAAACATGTGTAGAAGAGGCATGAGTACACCACAATGGTACTTAGTAAGTGCCAAGCCTAACCTCGGTTGGGTAGTGACGAGGAAGGTCAGGGCCCTACTGAGAAAAATATAATAATCCGTATGATAATGAGGAGACAATATGAGTGTAATCACAGCAGAAATCAAACAAGAAAATAAGTAAGACGGTAATAGAGAACAAACACAATCAATGAATATAGATACAAGCCACAACCGGATATTTATCATAGGGGATCTCCTGGTATCCTCAATAATAATTCGGGGATTTCTTGGTATCCCGAGGATCTCCTGGTATCCTCATTAATAATTCTAGGATCTCTTGGAATCCTTAATAATGATTCAGGGATCTCTTAGTATCCCGAGGATCTCCTAGTATCTTCAATAATAATTCTAGGATCTCGTGGTATCCTCGATAATGATTCGGGGATCTCTTGGTATCCCGAGAATCTCCTGGTATCCCCAATAATAATTTTAGGATCTCTTCGTATCCTCAATAATTATTCGGGGATCTCTTGGTATACCGAGGATCTCATGGTATCCTCACTAATAATTCTAGGATCTCTTGGTATCCTCAATAATGATTCGGGGATCTCTTGGTATCCCGAGGATCTCTTGGTATCCTCAATAATAATTCTAGGATCTCTTGGTATCCTAAATAATGATTCGGGGGTCTCTTGGTAAACTGAGGATCTCTTGATATCCTCAATAAATAATCATTTATGTGCCAGGGATCTCTTAGTATCCCGCACTCTCATTCTTAGAACATAACACGTGCAAGGGGATCTCCTGGGAATCTAACCCGTAGTCCCAAATATAAATATGCAGAAGGATCTCCGGGAATCGAACCCGTAGTCCCAAAGTAAACAAACCAGGGGGGAGCTCCCGAGAATTTAACCCGTAGTCCCAAAGTAAATGCGCAATCAACATTAGAGAAATATTCAGAAATGAGGTACATCAACACAACAACAGCTCAAAATGTCAAATAATTACCAAACTCATGGCAAATAATAGTAGATCCTAGCCTAATATGCTTCATAGAGTGAAAATAAGGAAGTTTAAGCAAATAAGCAAGTAACTCCACTAAACGTGCTTTTCTATGCTAGCACAGGCTACAATAGCAAGTAGAATAAGGCAAATACAAAAGTAATTGAGTTCAAGTATTTTAAGTAAAAATTCAGGTTTTCAACAATTAGCTCAAGTATGCGCTCGTCACCTCACGCACAAGGCATTCAATTACAAAATATCATATCCTAAGGGACAAGGTCCCCCACACAAGGTTAGACAAGCCACTTACCTCAATCAAGTGCAGGTCAACTTGAAATCACTCTCTTGCCACGAGTATCCGACTCCAAATGGCTCAAATCTATTCAATTACATTGATTATTGTAAATAATAATTCAAGTAATTTATTCTAAAATTAAATTCTAAACTAATACGTGAAATTATGTAAAATGATTAAAATACCCCTCGGGCCCCACATCTCGAAAAATTACGAATGTCGCATCACCGGATTCCTCGTCTCTCCACGAGTCCGTACATATAAAGTTTACCAAAATCGGAGTTCAAATGACCTCTCAAATCTTCAAATCTTATTTTCAAATCCCTAGGCCTAAATCCTCAATTTACTCCTCAAAAACATGTAATCTACTCAGATTATTCAATGATAATTCAGTAATATGGAGTAGAAATAATCACACGTGACTTACCTCAAGATTTCCCATGATTTCTTGCTCAAAAATCGCCCCAAGCCGTGTTATTTCACAAGAAAATAGGTAAAAAAAACGAGCAGAAATGCAGCAGCTTTTAATAAGCAAATCTGGTCGCTAAAGACCCAAATCTGGTCGCTAAAGGTGCTAATCTGGTCGCTAAACGTGCCACACCAAACCTGATGCACCAGCACTCTTTAATTTCAATAAAAAGGCTCTAACTCCTTCATACGAACTCGGAATTAGACGATTCTTATTCCAATGAGTCACAAATAATAATACAAACACAACCCTTTAATCGAAACTCAATTCGGAGCTCATTTGCCCAGTGCGATATCCATTTCGCTAGTTAAATAATTACTCATGTTTTGCGTCAAAAACTCAATCGCGACTTGATGAAATTAGACCAAAATTTTCAGATCTGTCCTATAATTCATTATCAAAATTTTGAAAGTCTCGGAATCAAATTTGGATCTCTAGAACTAAAAATGAGCCTTTAGATCATTACATTTATGCTCAAAACGACAAAAATCTTCCAAAAACTCTTCCAAAATTTATCCGAGCCTCATGGGATCCCAAAAAAGTATACTAACAACTCCCATAATATGACACAAATTTAGTTGTTCCTTCGAATCACCAAAAACAACTCAAAAATACTAAATTCACCTCGGATTCAAGCCTATGAACTTTGAAACTTCTAATTTTCACATCCGATGCCGAAACACGTCAAAACTAGTCCGAATGATCTCAAATTTTGTAGACAAGTCTAAAATGACATAACGAAGCTACAGAAACTCTCGGAATTCCATTCTGAGCCTCGGATCAAAATCTTACCTATCAACCGGAATTCGCGAAAATACTAACTTTGCCGATTCAAGCATAATTCTATACCGGTCATTACAAAAATATTCCGGACACACTCCTAAGTCTCAAATCACCTAACAAAGCTATCCGAACCATAAAATTCACATTTCGAGCGCTCTAACACATAAGTCAATATCCGGTTGACTTTTCCAACTTAAGCTTCCTTAAAAGAGACTAAGTGTCTCAAACCTTACCAAAATCATTCAGGAATGACTTCAAATTTTGCACACAAGTCACATTAGACATTAGGGACTTTTCCCAACTTTCGGAAATCTCATTCCGACCCCGATATTAAAATTTCCACTTCCGGTCGAATTTTCTCAAAAACCTTCAAATTTCTATATTTAGCCAAACGGCTCCAAAATTACCTACGGACCTCCGAATTCACTTTCGATCGCGCTCCCAAATCTTGAATCACCATACGGAGCTACTTCCAGTCTCAGAATTCCAAACGGACATCAATAACACTGAAATGCATTTTAAGCCAAACTGATGCAATTTCTTCTAAAATGCTATCTTCCACAATAGGCGCCAAAACGCACACGGGTTATCAAAAACCAGATCCGGGCATACGTCCAAGTCTAAAATCATCATACAAACCTGCTGGAACCTTCGGATCCCAATTCAAAGGTCGTTTACTTAAAATTCCAATCCTAGTTCTTTTTCTTCAATTTTAAGCTTTCAAAATGAGAATTTTCATTTAGATTTGACTCCAAACTTCCTGAATTTTAATTCTGATCACACACACAAGTCAGATATACCTGAGATGAAGCTGCTCGTGGCCTCAAACTACTGAATGACGCGCTGGATCTCAAAACGACCGATTGGATCGTTACACCTTCCCGGCTAACCCGATAGCTCTAGCTCGAGACGATGCATCGACCTCGAGGCCTTTCATCGATCATCTGAAGCTCGGGTAGCAAGCCCCTCAGTTTAATTACTACCTCATTTTTAGCTTGTACTTAGTCATTAAAGTTTACATATTTAGCATCCACTACTTTAACAACTACCATAAAATTAGATCATGTATTTTTAGAGTCTCATATATAAATTTAATTGTTATTACCATTTCTACGGTAAATAGAGAGTAATGAGTACACAGACGTTACCCGTATCTTGTAAAGATAAAGATGATATTTTTGATACACCGTCGACTCAAGACAAACATAATCTAACATCACTGAAAGAAAGACAATAGTGGAGAAGCCTAGTGGCGGAGGCAGAATTTTCTGCTAACAAGATTAAAAAAAAAGTTTAAAAAAATTAAAAGAAATTATGGCTTTTGGGAATTGAACAACAATCTTATAAAGGTTTTGAATTGCTACCTTAACCACCAAGCTATACTTTTGAGTTCACTCAAAGGTATTCAAAATATAACATATAGAAGCACAAATCGAATTTTAACTTATATGTACAGTGTAATTTTCCGGCAAGGGGTGAACTCCCTTCTGTCCCTCTTAATCTGCCCCAGAAGAAGTCATAAAAAGAAATAGGAACAATAACAAGATAATAAGATAACTGAAGCACAAGAAAATCGGTAGTAATAAAAATCTAAAAAAAATTAGAAAATACACATAATATACATACAATAGTTATGGAAAAGAAAGGTGTTCGACTACGTACTAGCCTTCTACCTTAATTTGCGGCCTCCACACCCTCATGTCGAGTATATGCTTAAATATGATTGTTGATAAGAAAATCTGTAAATTAAATTTACTTATTGATAAATCACAAGGACCAAAATCAAAATTTTCCAACTATAAAAGAAGTGCAGTTATCCCGTACCTACGAGGTTAACACTAGTGACTTTTTCGAATTCAGATTTTTCATCATGAAGAATGTCGGATTTGATTATTCCAACTATACCAGCATTGTTGTACATGATGTCTAGCTTGCCATACTTGTCTACAGCAGTGTTCACTGCATTTATATATATATATATATATATATATATATATATATATTTGTTTAATTATTCGTAATTAAATGGTCCGACTAATCCAAAGTTGTGTAACTAAGTGGGGACCATGAAATTCTCAATTCTCAGCCCCTAAGTCTTAGACCCAACATCTTTGATTTTTGTATATTAGAATGCTACTTTTAGTTCGTTGAAAGAACTATTATGATTTTATTTTCTCTAAATTCTAACACTTAAAATGACATGGTGAAACCTTTATTAAACTTTTATGTTGTGGTAATTTTTTGCTTTACTTTTCTTCGATTGATTAACATACAAAACAAGGATAGAGGAAACAGTTGATTAAATATGTGGGTATATATTTTTTGCTATAAATATGAGGTGACCACCAACTCCAAATTCTGTTGTTGTTGGCAGAGTGACATATTCATCGAACGGTTAAAAGTGAGTATAAGACAAATCAACACCTCACAAAGATTGGGTCAGACTTGTAATAAACAATACATAAGGAGCTTTGTCGAGAAAATAATAAACAAAGAAAGAAGATAAATGCATTGTTTAGATAACAATATATATTATTAAGTTGTATCACAAATCATCTTTTAGCAATTCCATTGTACAGTTCAAAACAACTATAACAATGACCATGCATCAATACCAAGCAAGGTAGATGAGTTATATGATTTAATTTTGAAATTAACACGTGATTAATAGATGTCGTACATTTGTATTAGTTTGTTAGGAGTTAGTTGTAGAAGTTAGTGATATTTCTAAAGTGAAAGTTTATTTATATATATATATATATATATATATATATATATAT
>MU766287.1:173395-185009 GCA_026770625.1 Nicotiana glauca | reverse complement strand
CGAATCTATGAAGTGAAACCGTGTATATATATATATATATATATATATATATATATATATATATGTATGTGTGTGTGTGTGTATACAGGGGTGTATGTAAGTTTTTGCTTTATTTTTTTTTCCAGAAAGTTAGTTATAACTGTTTTTCCCTCCAATGCCTCTTCTTCTTCGATTCCTTCAGCAAGCTTCTTCAACACAAAAATGGTGGAATTTAACATGGTATCAGAGCTCGAGTAGATCGATCGAGGGTGGGGATTAATCAGCTAATTCAACTTCTGAAATCGTCAGTACAATTTTTTAAGCATTTTTTGAGAATCACCCATGGCGAATATGGACATCGATAATCTAAGTCATCCTCTATATTTTCAACCTTTTGATGATCCTGAAAATGTCATCATATCGATACAGATAAAAGGAACTGAGAACTACTCAGTCTGGAGCATGGCAATGGTGATTGCATTGCAAGCAAAGGACAAGCTAGGGTTCATCGATGGGAGCTGTACAAAAGATCAATTTACAGTTGATTTGGAGGAAGAATGTGAACGGGTGAATGCTACTATATTGACATAGATTATGAACATGGTTTCACCAGATTTGGTAAATGGAATGCTAGTGATGCTCATGAAGTTTGGCTAGATCTGCACGATCGTTTTGATAAGGTCAATGGATCTACGATTTAAAACCTTCAATCGATGACAGATACCATCTCCCAAGGTACATCTAGCATTTTAGAATATCATTCTAGATTGAAATCACTTTGGAATAAATATAATTTCATGATTCCTTTCCTCCCTGTTATTGCTAGAGGTAGGAATTTTGTCGATACTTGGAGCAGTAGAAACTTTTTCAGTTCTTAATGGATCTAAATGAGTCTTATAATGCAATCAGAAGCCAATGTTAATAAATGAAGGAAATCAAAGAAGAGTGTTTGAGACTAATTTGCATATTAATGTGAAAAATGAAGTAAATGATTCCACAACTCTTATGAGTTCTAGAGATAATCAACCAAAGTTTAAGAGGTTCAATAATTTCTACTATGAGTATTGTCAAAAAGGACGCACAAAGGAAAATTGTTATAAGTATGTTGGATATCTATCTGGCTTCATAGGGAAGAGACCACAACAGTATATGCAAGCCAACATGGTTATGAGTGATAATAGTCTTGGTAAAAATTCTACTTCAAATGAGGATAATGCAGGGATGCTTAAATTCTTTATTGATGAGCAATATAACCATATTATAAAGATGATAAATAAGGATATATTAGAAGAACATGCGACAAATATAGTTGGTTATACTAATTCACAATCTATAGAGAATTTAGCTGACTTCTGGATTGTAGATACTAGTGCGATGACCATATGGCATCTAATAATGAAATGGTGAGAACAATGAATGGATTACCGGACTCAAAGAGAGGTAATATAAATCTACCAAATGTTAAGACTCTGTCTGTCATCTGTAAAAAAAGTTAGTACACTACTAGAAATCCGTCTAAAAGCGACCAAAATTGGTCGTTTTTGGCTAAAAAGCAACCAAAAAGCGACCAAACGGACTTGGTAGCTATATTGATGGTCTATTTTATTTAGGGAACAAAGATGGTCGCTAATTAGTGACCAACTTTGGTATCTAAGCTAAATGGACCAAATATTCCGGATATTGATTATAGAGACCAACTTTGGTCGCTTTATTAATTTAATAATATAAATTTGCGACTAAAGTTGGTCTCTAAATATAAAATACTTTTTATTTATTTATTTATCATTAATCATTAAAAATCGACCAACTTTGGTCTCTAATCCAAATATTATATTTTAAAATCTGAAAACTAGAGACCAAGGTTGGTCGCTTTTTTATTCAATTATTTATTTATTTTATTAAACTAGCAACAAACTTTGGTCCCTAAATACATGAATTTAATTTATTTTTTATGTATTTGTCTCCCTTGCCGGGATGTTTGCTATGTATTTGTCTGTTGTGTGTCCCTTCATTGTGAATGTTGCTTGGGGACTCATACTATTGAATGATATTGAGGAGCAGGTTGCACGCCATAACAAATGATACTGAGGATCGGGTTGCGCGCCGCAATAATGATAACTGATAAATAATATTGGTCGGGTTGCACGCCGCAATAGTGATATGTGGATCGGGTTGCACGACGTAACAGTGATATGTGGAGCGGGTTGCACGCCGCAACAATGGTAAGTATGGAGCGAGTTGCACGCCGCAACAGTCGTTGATATATGTGGTTATGTCTGAATATTGACTTCTTGTTTCATGGTAGACTTTAAGCTACTTGGCTGTTACTCTGGATTACTGCTAATTGTATTTCCCCATAGCATGTTCCCCCTTCCATGTTGTTAATTACTTGGTATTTGATTTTTATTGTATATTTATAACTACACAGGTTTATGTGGTGTCCAGTCTAGCCCCGTCACTACTTCGTCGGGGTTAGGCTAGACACTTACCAGCACATGGGTTCGGTTGTGCTGATACTTCACTTTTGTACATTTTTGCACAGGTCCAGGTTTTGAGCAGCAAAAGCAGCAATTTTTCGGGAGCAGGATTTTATTATCACGAGACTGAGGTAGCCTTACAGGCGTCCGCAGGCCCGGCGTCTCTTCTTATGTTTTCATTTTTACTGTTGCCTCCTTGTTTTCGAGACAGACAGTTGTTATATTTCTTTCAGACCCTTGTATTTGGTTTATTCTTAGTGGTTCGTGAGTATGTGATACCAAATCTTGGGTAGAGGATATTGTTGAGTATTCCACAGTTTTATTCAGACTTATGAAAATTAGACTTCCACAGTTATTGTTGTTATTTCTACTGATGCTATAAATTGCCAACAGAATAGTTTGCTAATGAAAATGGGCAGTAAGTTGGCTTGCCTAGCTACCACGAGTAGGCACCATCACGATCCCGATGTTGGGAAATTCGGGTCGTCACAAGTTGGTATCAGAGCACTAGGTTACATAGGTATCACAACTCACGAACAAACTTAGTAGGGTCAGAGGGGTAGGTACGGAGACGTCTGTACTTGTTCCCCAGAGTCTATTGAGTTAGGAAACAATCTCTAAATTGTTCTTTCTTGTCGGGCGATTTGGTTCCTCAAATGCTGATTGAATTTCTACTCTGTTCTTTCGCAGATGTTGAGAACACGCGCTTCCTCATCCGCTGATCAGCACTCCAAGACTCATGTAGCTCCCGCTAGGGGAAGAGGACATGGTCAGGCTAGGGGCCGAGGTAGGGGCAGAACCCAGCCACCAGCAGCAACACCAGTGGCAAATACTCAGGTTAACCTTGGCGAGGAGGTTCAGGCCCCAGCCCAGACAGTTCCGGTGGGCCCAGCTCAGGTCCCAGAGGGGTTTATTGCTACCTCTATTCTTTAGGACGCCTTGGTCCGGTTGGTTGGCATTATGGAGAGTGTCACCCGAGCATGATTGCTTCTTTCAGTACCAGCCACTCCTCAGGCTGGAGGAGGAGCCCAAACTCCTGATGTGCTTACTCCAGAGCAGGTGGCTCCCCAGACTCAAGTTCTACTAGTTCAGACAGCTGTGGCAGTTTAGCCGGGGGTAGTTGCACAGACCGGTGATGGAGCAGCTATGTCCGCAGATGCTTTATGGAGGTTGGACAGATTCACTAAGCTCTTCACTGCTACATTCAACGGAGCATCTTCTAAGGACCCCCAGGATTTCTTATACAGTTGCCATGAGGTTTTTCGAAACATGGCCATTATGGAGTCCAACAGAGTTGATTTTGTGGCTTTTCGTTTGTCTGGATCTGCCAAGACTTGGTGGAGGGATTACTGTTCAGCCAGACCAGCAGGGTCACCGCCTTTGACTTGGGATCAGTTCTCGGAGTTGTTTTTAGAAAAGTTTCTTCCCATTACTCAGAGGGATGCGTACCAGAGGCAGTTTGAGCGCCTCTAGTAGGGTCTATGATGGTCACACAGTACGAGACCCAATTTATCGACCTGGCTCGCCATGCCCTCGTCATACTCCCCACTGAGAGGGAGAGAGTAAGGAGATTTATTGATGGGTTGATCGAGCCTATCCATCTTCAGATGGCCAGAAAGGCAGTATTGATATTACTTTCTAGGAGGCGGCCAATGTGAACCGCAGGATCAAGATAGTTTTACCACGGAGGGGGGGGGGTTATAGGGCAGACAAGAATCCCCGTCACTCAGGTCATTTCAGTGGTACCTCATCTGGAAGCAGGGATTCTTATCATAGGGGCCAGTCTTCCAGGCCTTTTCAGTCAGCCCTCCAGGCTTCACAGGGTGGTTCAGGTGATCGTGGCTTTCATGAGCAGTATTCAGATCAGCAGCCCATTAGTGCACAACCTCTTTAGAGTGTTCGTGGAGGTCATTCGGGCCGTCAGGGCCAATCTCATCATTTCGAGGGGTGTTATGAGTGTGGATAATACGGTCACATCAGGAGAGCTTGCCCGAGGTTGAGGGTTGCCCAGTCACAGCAGCAGGGTCCTCGCCCCATGATTCAGGCACCAGCTGACCCACAGCTTGCCCATCCAGCTAGGGGCGGGGGTAGGGATCTTAGAGGTGGAGGTCGAGACCGTAGAGGTGGAGTCCGTCCCGCTAGAGGTAGAGGTCAGCCGGTGGATGACCTTCCTAGAGACATGGTTCAGGGAGGTGGTGCTGAGCCCCAATTTTATGCCTTGCCAGCTAGGCTAGACGCAGAAGCGTCAGATACTGTGATTACAGGTACCATTCTGGTTTGTGATAGAGATGTTTTAGTACTATTTGACAATGGGTCTACATATTTATATGTGTTTTCCTATTTTGCAACTTGCCTGGCTATGTCTTGTTATTCCTTGGACATTCCGGTCTATGTGTTTACGCTGGTGGGTGACTCCATAGTAGTCGATTGGGTGCATCGTTCCTGCGTGGTTGTGTTTGAGGGCCTTGAGACCTGTGTTGATTTATTACTATTAGATATGGTGGATTTTGATGTTATAATGGGGATGGATTGGTTGTCCCGGTATCATGCTATCCTAGATTGTCACGCCAAGACCGTGACCTTGGCTTTGTTAGGATTACCCCGACTAGAGTGGAAAGGGACCCCAAGTCATGCCACCCATAATGTTATTTCATACGTTAAGGCTCGATGCATGGTCGAGAAAGGTTGTTTAGATTATCTGGCGTATGTTCGCGACTCAAGCGCAGAGGTTCCTTCTATTGACCCTGTTCCTATTGTACGGGAGTTTCTCGAGGTTTTCCCTTCAGACTTGCCGAGTATGCCGCCTGACAAGGATATTGATTTCTGTATTGATCTGGTTCCGGGCACACAACCCATTTCTATTATGCCATATCGCATAGCCCCGCCAGAGTTAAAAGAGCTAAAGGATCAGTTGCAGGACTTGCTAGAGAAGTGCTTTATCAGGCCTAGTCTTTCTCTTTGGGGTGCGCCGGTGTTATTTATGAAGAAGAAGGATGGTTCGATGTGGAGGTGTATTGATTATTGGCAATTAAACAAAGTGACGATAAAGAATAAGTATCCACTGTCGAGGATTGATGATTTGTTTGACCAGCTCCATGGAGCAAGGGTGTTCTTAAAGATAGACTTGATATCTGGCTACCATCAGCTGAAGATTAGGGTGTCTGATGTCCCTAAGACAGCATTCCGCACTTGGTATGGGCACTATGAGTTTTTAGTCATGTCATTTGGGTTGACCAATGCCCCAGCAACATTTATGGAGTTGATGAACCGAGTGTTTAGGCCTTATCTAGACTTGTTCATGATAGTCTTTATAGATGATATCATGATGTACTCCCGCAGCCAGGAAGAGCACGAGTAGCACCATATAGTGATTCTTCAAACTCTGAAGGATAGTCAGCTATATGCTAAGTTTTCAAAATGCGAGTTCTGGTTGAGTTCGGTTGCATTTCTGGGTCATATTGTATCAGTAGAGGGTATTCAGGTGGACCCAAAGAAGATTGAGGCAGTCAAGAATTGGCCTGGACCAGCTTCGGTGGCTGAGATCCGAAGTTTCTTGGGGTTATCAGGTTAATAATGTTGGTTAGTGAAGGGGTTTTCTTCTACTGCAGCCCCGATGACCAGGTTAACCCAGAAGGGTGCCCAGTTCAGGTAGTCAGATGAGTCCGAAGTGAGCTTTCAAAAGCTCAAGACATCTCTGACTACGGTGCCAGTGTTGGTTTTTCCCACAGGTTCAGGGCCTTACACAGTCTATTGTGATGCTTCCCATACTGGGCTTGGAGCGGTATTGATGCAGGATGGCAGAGTTATTGCCTATGCTTCAAGACAGTTGAAAATCCATGAGAAGAATTATCTGGTTCATGACCTAGAGTTGGCAGCGGTTATTAATACCTTGAAAATTTGGAGGAATTATCCGTATGGTGTGGCGTGTGAGGTATACAGGGATTAAAAGAGCCTTCAGCACTTGTTCAAGCAGAAGGAGTTGAATGTGCGGCAGAGGAGATGGCTAGAGTTGTTGAAAGATTATGATGTTACTATCTTATATCACCTAGGTAAGGCCAATGTGGTGGCCAATACGTTGAGTAGAATTTCTGCCAGCATGGGTAGTCTCCCTTATATTCCGGTCAGCCACAGACCGCTTGGTTTAAATGTTCAGGCCTTGGCCAACCGATTTATGAGATTAGATATTTCTGAGCCTAGCAGAGTGTTTACTTGCATGGTCGCTCGTTCTTCTCTTTTGGAGCGTATCCGTGAGCGGCAGTTTGATGATCCCCATTTGTGTGCCCTGAGAGATATGTGCAGCGTGGAGGTGCCACAAAGGTAACCTTAGGTGACGACGGGGTGTTGAGATTGCAGGGGCGAGTTTGTGTGCCCAATGTTGATATTATTCGAGAGTTGATCTAAGAGGAGGCCCATAGTTCTCGATATTCTATTCACCCGGGCACCGTGAAGATGTATCAGGACTTGCAGCAACATTATTGGTGGCATAGGATGAAAAAGGACATTGTTGCGTATGTCGCTTGGTGTTTAAACTGTCAGCAGGTCAAGTATGAGCATCAGAAACCCGGTGGCTTATTTCATAGGATTGAGCTTCCCGAGTGGAAGTGGGATCGGATTACCATGGATTTCATTACTCGCCTTCCGTTGGCTAGGAAGAAGTTTGATGCTATTTGGGTCATTGTTGATAGGCTGACCAAGTCAGCGCATTTCATTCCAGTAGCAGTCTCCTATTCATCCGAGAGGTTAGCTGAGATTTATATCCGGGAGATTTTTCGCCTTATGGGGTGCTGTTATCCATCATCTCAGATCGGGGTATGCAGTTTACCTCGCGCTTCTAGATAGCGGTTCAGCAAGAGTTAGCACCCAGGTTCAGTTGAGCACAACATTCCATCCTCAGACAGACGGTTAGTTCGAGCAGACTATTCAAATTTTGAAAGATATGCTCCGAGCTTGTGTCATTGACTTTGGAAGCTCGTGGGACCAGTTTTTGCCTTTAGCAGAGTTCGCCTACAACAACAGCTACCAATCCAGCATTTAGATGGCTCAATATGAGGCATTATATGGTAGGCGATGTCGGTCTCCAATCGGATGGTTTGAGCGGGGAGAGGCTCGGTTGTTGGGTACTGACTTAGTTCAGGAGCACATAGATAAGGTCAAGATTATTCAGGAGAGACTACGTTCAGCTCAGTCTAGGCAGAAGAGTTATGCTGACCGTAAGGTTCGAGATGTAGATTTTATGGTTGGTCAGCGAGTATTGCTCCGGGTGTCGCCGATAAACGACGTGATTAGGTTCGGAAAGAAGGTCAAGCTTAGCCCAAGGTACATTGGTCTGTTTGAGATACTTGATCAAGTGGGAGAGGTGGCTTATAGACTTGCATTGCCACCTAGCTTATCAGCCGTGCATCCAGTTTTCCATGTATCTATGCTTTGGAGGTATCACGGCGATCCTACACATGTGTTAGACTTCAGCACTATCCAGTTGGACAAGGATTTATTTACGAGGAGGAGCCGATAGCTATTCTAGACCGGCAGGTTCGACATGTGAGGTTAAAGAATTTTCCATCAGTACGTGTTCATTGGAGGTCAGCCTCCTGAGGCATCGACCTGGGAGTCCGAGTCTGATATGCGAAGCCGTTACCCACATTTTTTCCCTGACTCAAGTACTTCTTTCTTTTGTCCGTTAGAGGACGAACGATTGTTATAAAGGTAGAGGATGTTACAACCTAAAGGGTCATCACCTATTTTTCTCATCTATTCCGTGCTTCCGAGGCCTTGAAAACCTCATTTTTTATTTCCTTGATTTGCGTGCGCAGTCCGAGCACGAAGCCGGAAAGCTTTTATGTTAAAATATGTGGAATCTGTGAAAAATTTGAAGAATTATGATATTAATAGGATTATAGTTGACTTTGGTCAACATTTTTTATAAACGGACCCGGACCCGAGACTGGACTGTCCCGAGAGGTCCGTAGAAAAATATGGGATTCGGTCATGTGCCCGGAGTCGAAATCCGAGGTCTAGAACCTAAGTAAAAGAATTTTTCTGTTGAATTATTTTTCTGAAATTATTAAGTAAAATGGAAAGGAAAATTGATTGAAAGACTATGGTATCGGGCTTGTATTTTGGTTTCGATGCCCGGTACAAATCTTATAAATTGTTTAAGCGCTTTCTGTAAAGTTTGGTAGAAATCGGACATCGTTTGACGTGTTTTGGACTATAAGTTCCAAGTTTGAAAGTTTATGAAGTTTAAAAGGAAAATCATGAGTTTTGAAGCTTGATTCTATGTAAATGATGTTATTTTGGCGATTTGATCGCGCGAGCAAGTCCGTAGGATGTTTTTGAGGTTTTGTGCATGTTTGGGAGCCCCGAGGGCTCGGGTGAGTTTTGGATAGGTCACGAGAGCATTTTTGAAGTTAAATCACAGCTGATGCATTTCTGACCTGCAGGCTTCGCATTTGTGAAGCCTGGTTCGCAAATGCGAACGGCCATTCGCAATTGCGAATATGGCCCAGGTCTACCCAGTCTCGCAAATGCGAGATTTACCATCGCAAATGCGAAGAAAGGGGGATGCCGGGCAGGATCGCAATTGCGATAAAGACTTCGCAAATGCGAAGTCTGGTATGAAGAGTTGCAGTCACAAATGCGATGCCCTCTCTTGCAAAAGTGAGAGGGCCTTGGTCGCAAATGTGAGAAATATTTCGCAAATGCGAACCTAGGCAGCCAGACCTGGGTTTTCAAATGCAATCCCATATGTCGCAATTCCCAGGAAAAACATTGTTCGCAAATGCGAACCAATATTCGCAATTGCCATATCCGCAGCCGAGCAATTTTTATACATAGTCGAAATTTCATCACTTTTTACCATTCTTTCAAAACCCAAACCCCATAGGCGATTTTTCAAGAGCAAATTTCATACCAAATCACTGGTAAGTTGATTTTTACTTAATTCTTTCAACTTTTAACATCATTAAACATGTTTTCCATTTGAAATCAAGGATTTTCATGGGTGAAATTGGAGTTTTTGGGTAGAACCTATGTTTTCTAGAAATTAGGGAGTTGTACCTCTATTTGAGGTCCGATTTCAAAACAAATTATATTTTTGAACTCGTGGGGGAATGGGTAACCGGATTTTTGTTCGAACCTCAAATTTTGACCACGTGGGCGCAAGGGCATTTTGGGAAATTTTGAGTAAAACTTTGGGAAAACCATTTTTATTCATTCAAACCAATTCATATAGTGTTTATTAAAGTAATTGAACAAACTGTGATTAGATTCGAGCGAATTCGAGGTGGAACCGCGAGGTAAAGCAATAGTTGAGGATTAAGAGGATTTTAAGGCTTTGAGGTAAGTGTTTGGCCTAACCCTAGCTTCAGGGAATAGGAGTTGAGTCTTGTTGCTAATTATTATGTGATCGAGTACGATGTATATGCATAGTGACGAGTATCTATGCATTGGTGTCTAGCATGACCGTGAGTCCTTATAATCTGATTATCATGAGCTGGCTGTGAATTCCATGTTTATTGAAGGATGTCTATATACTGTGAATAACGTGTGAACAGTAAATGATCATTAAATTCATTGGAGCGTTGGCTCAGAATAGTAAAGTGAATTATAAGATAAGTAAAGTAAGGAAAAAAGGAAACGTTGTTGATTATTCCCTTGCCATGACGTAACTATTTAGTGTATTCTCCCTTGTCGGGATGATTGAACTATTAATTGTGCTCCCATGCCGGGATGATTGAACTGTTAAATGTGCTCCCTTGCCGGGATGATTGAACTATTAATTGTGCTCCCTTGCCGGGATGATTGAGTTGTTAATTGTAGTCCCTTGCCGGGATGTTTGCTATGTATTTGTCTGTTGTGTGTCCCTTCATTGTGACTGTTGCTTGGGAACTCAGACTGTTAAATGATATTGAGAAGTGGGTTGCACGCTGTAACAAATGACACTGAGGATCGGGTTGCGCGCCGCAACAATGATAACTGATAAGTAATGTGGGTTGGGTTGCACGCCGCAACAGTGATATGCGAAGCGGTTTGCACACCGCAATAGTGATTTGTGGAGTGGGTTGTACGCCGCAACAATGGTAATTATGGAGCGGGTTGTATGCCTCAATAGTTGTTGATATTTATGGTTATGTCTGAATATTGACTTCTTGTTTCATGGTGGACTTTAAGTTATTTGGTTGTTACTCTGGATTACTGCTAATTGTATTTCCCCATAGCATGTTTCCTCCTCCCATGTTGTTAATTACTTGGTATTCGATTTCCACTGTATATTTATAACTGCACAGGTTTATGTGGTGTCCAATCTAGCCTCGTCACTACTTCATCGCGTTTAGGCTAGACACTTACCAGCACATGGGGTTGGTTGTGCTGATACTACACTTTTGTGTATTTTTGCACAGGTCCGAGTTTTGAGCAGCAGCAGCAGCAGCAGTAGTTCGGGATCAGGATTTTATTATCACGAGACTGAGGTAGCCTTGCAGGCATCCGCAGGTCTGGCGTCTCATCTTAGGTTTTCATTTTTACTGTTGCCTCCTTGTTTTCGAGACAGACAGCTGTTATATTTCTTTCAGACCCATGTATTTAGTTTATTCTTAGTGGTTCGTGAGTATGTGACACCAAATCTTGGATAGAGGATATTGTTGAGTATTCCGCATTTTTATTCAAACTTATGAAAATTAGACTTCCGCATTTATTGTTGTTATTACTACTAATGCTATAAATTGTCAACATAATGGTTTTGCTAATTAAAACGGGTAGTAAGTTGGCTTGCCTAGCTACCACGAGTAGGCACCATCAGGATCCCTATGGTGGGAAATCCGGGTCGTGACATCATATTACCTAATGTAGTTCATATTAGCTAATAGTAAAAAGATCATATTACCTAATGTAGTTCAAACAAACAACCCTAATGTAAAAAGTTCATTTTACATAATGTAGTTCAAACAAACAATCCTAATACTAAATAGATAAAAACTCAAATAAATTACATAAAATTATATAGCAAAATTTAAAAATTAAAAAGCTAATAGGTAGATTACTAACCTTGGTAGGTTAAAAAGAGGCTAAAATCAGTAGGGGCGGCGGAACAGTGGTGGCGGCGGTGACAGTGGTGGTGGCGGACAGTGGTGGTGGCGGCGGCGGTGACAGTGGTGGCAACG
>MU766287.1:126300-158597 GCA_026770625.1 Nicotiana glauca | reverse complement strand
TTCTAACTTCGACCAAATCATGGAGTTATTTGTGCACAGACATGTATAACTCGGTAACCTAGAAACTAAAGTAAATAATACTCCCTCCGGTTCATATTACTTGAGGTAGTTTGACTCGGCACAGAGTTTAAGAAAAAGAAGAAGACTTTTAAAACTTGTGATCTTAAAAGATTTAGGGGTAAAAGGTTTGTGGAGCCATACCATTTGTGTGGCTATAAAAGCTTCTCACTGAGGGCAAAAGGGGTAAAATGAAGAGTTTAAAGTTGAATTATTTCCAAATATAGAAATGTGTCATTTATTTTGGAACAGACTAAAAAGGAAACTATCTCAAACAATATGAAATGGAGGGAGAATGTTATAATACGCAAAAAATTACATCTGTGAAGTAAAAGTTCTTTACATAAGTTAAATTCTTTATCTAGATGTACGTATCAACAGCGTAACANGAACAACCACCTTAACTACCAACCTATATTTTTGAGTTGTGTTAAGAGTATTCAAAATATAACATATATAAATACAAATCAAATTTTGCCTTATATATACAATGTAATTTTCCAGCAAAGGGGATTCGTGTGTAGAGGCGGATCCTGGATTTTAATATCATGGGTTCCCTTTAAGTAAAGTTGATACTTGACATGGTGTTTTACAACTAATCAATTTTGCACATTATCAACATATAGTGTTTTACAACTAATCAATTTTGCACATTATCTAAATAGATAAACTTTATACTTGATAAATATAATTTTTATTTTATGTCATTGATATTATATACAATTATTGAATAATATGGTCTTAAATGGATTTGGTTCTTACTGTGTCAAAGCAAAGAGGAAATTTAGTACGTAGAATGTTAATGGCAAGTAATGCCGTAAAAATTTAAACTTTTGCATGTTTTAATTCAAAAAGAAACACAAAGATATCAAAAAGCCTTAAGAACATATGGCCAATTCTTTGTATGTGAGTTGCTTTACTTATTTAAAAATTGAATATAAAACTTCAAAAATTTGATTGTAATAAAAAGATATGAAGCAAGTTTAATCATGTATTGTGTAACTAGTCTTTTTAGCCATATATATTATTTATTGTAAGACAAAGTTAGAATAGTTTAAGATAAAAATAAATCACATCTAGAAAAAATCAATAGCTAATAGCGGAATTCTTAATATATTATTTGCCATGAAGAGCATTTATCAAATTGGATGAAGACAAAGAGAAAAGAGAAATGAAAAGAAAGGGTGAGAGAGTTTAGAAAAGATGAACTCAAAATAAAAATAGAATATGTGGCAATAGGGTCTAAAACCTGGGGACCCATCACCCACTTTTGATCATGGTTTCACATTGTACTATATAACAAAATTTTCAGAAAATTATATTGAAAGTCTAGCTTATAGCTCTAAACAGGATGGGTGCAAGTGCACCTTAATTTATGAGGTGGATCCGCCTCTGTTCGGGTGAGCCCCGTTCGCCGCGCTAATTCTGTCTAAGGAAAAGCCATAAAAAGTGTCAAGAATAATAACAAGATAATAAGATAAAAGTGCAGTTATTCCATACCTACGAGGTTAACACTAGTAACTTTTTCGAATTCAGATTTTTCATCATCAAGAATGTTGGGTTTGACTATTCCAACTATACCAGCATTGTTGTACATGATGTCTAGCTTGCCATACTTGTCTACAGCAGTGTTCGCGGCATTTTCTAGGTCTTCCTCTTTTGTAATGTCATAATGCACAAAAGTGGTCGATGTTGGATCCAAATCTTTGCAAACTTTTTGAGCCAAGTCGTCTTGAATGTCTGCAATTACCACTTTGGCTCCATGTCTTGAAAAGAGTCTTGCAGCTACTTCACCAATGCCGCTAGCGGCACCTGTTATGACTGCAACCTTACCTTCGAGCCTAAATAAAGTAACCATTACTGCACGTCAAATAAAAATTTAACTTTCAAAAATTCTTCTTCAACTTCAATTTAAAATATTTTATTCTTTCTAACTTCGACCAAATCATGGAGTTATTTGTGCACAGACATGTATAACTCGGTAACCTAGAAACTAAAGTAAATAATACTCCCTCCGGTTCATATTACTTGAGGTAGTTTGACTCGGCACAGAGTTTAAGAAAAAGAAGAAGACTTTTAAAACTTGTGATCTTAAAAGATTTAGGGGTAAAAGGTTTGTGGAGCCATACCATTTGTGTGGCTATAAAAGCTTCTCACTGAGGGCAAAAGGGGTAAAATGAAGAGTTTAAAGTTGAATTATTTCCAAATATAGAAATGTGTCATTTATTTTGGAACAGACTAAAAAGGAAACTATCTCAAACAATATGAAATGGAGGGAGAATGTTATAATACGCAAAAAATTACATCTGTGAAGTAAAAGTTCTTTACATAAGTTAAATTCTTTATCTAGATGTACGTATCAACAGCGTAACATAGAAATATATTTTTGATCGAAAATAAGTTTATGAGATAAATTATGCCTAGTCGTTTCAAGTAAATAACATAAACAGTAAGATAAATTGTTACAACACACAGTTCAAACATTTATTACATGTTAAGTCATTAAGATATTATAAACAAAATTGTATAAGATATATGAAATGGAGAACTCAGGCTCAAGAAATAGTAGTTACTGAACAAAGTAGATAAGGTATAGTTCTTTATTTCTCCTATATATATATCGTTCTCGTTAGACTTCATATAAAACAAGATGAAGAACAAAACCTATTTACCTCAAGTGTCGCATCAGACAATGATGGACTTACCTTCTAACAAAATGATGTCATGGAAAATGTCAGCTAGCTTCTCAAAGACTTGAAGCGTAATTAAAGAGTTCCAAAATGATTTGGATATTTGTGAAAATGAAAATGATTTCACAAACTTTGACACAGTATTTCTCCTTCTATAGCAACCTTTATATAGAACTAGTCCCAAGTCCCAACATGTATTATTCCTCGCAAGTTGTTAAAAGGGCATTACTTTAAAGTATAAAAATACCTTCTGAATGACAAAAATATTACTCCCTCCGGTCTAAAATAAATGATTTTTTGGGTATTTTTACGCAGATTAAAAAATTCACCTTTTAGCATTAATTAATAATAGAATTGACTATATTAACATTTATTATCTCACACAAACACTCCTAACACATATTCCAACATTATTTACTCCTGAACAATGTAGGAAAAAATAATTAATGCATTCCTGAAATTTGAAAAAATCACTTATTTTGGACCACAAGAAAAATGCTAAAAAATCACTTGTTTTGGACCGGATGGAGTATTAGGCGTGACGCATAAAGTGATCTATGTTTTAATATACTCCGAATGAGGACTTTTGGGAGTCTTTCATAGCTAGAGCAGTTCCACTTTGTAATAACTCTTTTTAATTAATTAGAATACCTAAAAATATTTTTAAATTTGACTCAGATTATTAGTTCTCTTATTATTCCTTAAGATTGGATATTTGAAAGGATTTACCCCATTTCATCCCAGAAAAGTGGCCTACACTCACCTACAACATGAATTTTTCTATCTATGTGGTATTTTTTTTAAAATAATATATATATTTGTATTGTTAAACTTATTAGTTTTTTTAGTTCATCATTTTTGGGTCAAATTTCTAAAAAAAACTTTGCTAACACTGCATTATTTGGGCGAAATTTTTTTATTTGGCCAAAAATAAGTGAGTTCCAAGTAATTTTAAAAATTTGGCCAAAAAGGAAATACACATTTAAAATAAATAATCATTGCATCTAAAGAAGAAATTATAAGAAATACACAATTGGTACTGCATTATTTTGGGTGAATACTTTTTATTTGGCTAAAATGGAGTTCTAGGCTTCCGGCAAAGTTTTCTCGAATTTCTTTATAAATTTGGCAAAAAAGGAAGAAATACATGATTGAAAACAAATAGTCAATGCATCTATGGAAGAAACTAAAAAAAATGCAAAGTTGGAGTAACATGTGCATTCGATAACATTTTTTACCAGATGAAATAGAAGTTCTGAGGAAAATGGCAAACGTTGGTTTATACCCAGCGTATATGTGAATTTATATTTGAAGTACAACATATGTAATCCCTCATATAAATAAGTACAAATATATTGGATAAGTACAACAAATTCAAATTCTACTAATTATCCTAACACCCTCCCTCAAGTTGAAGGGGAGGAACAAACTTGAAGCTTGCTTAAAAGCTCTCGAAATCTGGTAGAGGGCAGTGTCTTAGTAAATAGATCCGCTAATTGCTGAGTAGTATGAACATGAGACACCACAAGATCACCAGTGGCAACTTTTTCCCGAACAAAATGGTAATCCAAATATATATTTTGAGCGAAAGTGAAAAACCGGGTCATGAGCTAAATGAATTGCTCCAATGTTGTCACATTTAACAAGCATAGGCGAAGAAAGATGAATACCCAGATCCCGTAGTATAAATTGAATCCAAGTGGCCTCTGCTGCAGCAACTGCCAATGCACGGTACTCAGCTTCTGTACTCGACCTAGCAACAGTGGGTTGTTTCTTGACTGACCATGGGACAGGACTTGTACCCAAAAAAATACAAAACTCAGTTGTTGAACGCCTGGTAGTTGTACATCCAGCCTAATTCGAGTATGAGTAAATAGTTAGAGACAATGAAGATTTACTGTACAACTGCAACCCCCAATCAAATGTGCCTCTCAAGTATCTAAAAATTCACTTAACAGCTTGAAGATGAAGTTGCTGGGTTGATGAAGAAACTGTGAGGCAAGATTTACAGCATACTGAACATCAGGTCAAGTAAATGATAAGTATTGAAGGCAACCTACAATTTTTCGGTAATATGATGACCCGACCCGTCGTCACATGAGTTACCTCCCTGTTTTCCCCTTATTATGTTGCTTCATATTTCAATATCGGTATTAGAGTTGATCGGATAGAGTTGGGTTGGTTTTGATTGGAAATGAGACAATTAGTCTCCTTAGGAGAAGGTTAGTTTGGAAAAGACAACCGAATATCGACTTATGAGTTAGAGGGCTCGGAATGAATTTTTGATGATTCAACTAGTTTTGGGTAATGAATTGTGACTTAGGAGTACGATCAGAATTTAATTTGGAGGTCCGGTGTAGAATTAGGCTTGAATTAGCAAAGTTTGAATTTTGGCGGATTTCGGTTGGTAGGTGAGATTTAGATCCGAGGATCGGAATGGAATTCCGAGAGTTGCAGTAGCTTCGTTAGGTGATTTTGGTTATGTCTGCAAATTTTGAGGTCATTCGGACGTCTTTTGGTCGGGTTTTTGATCGAATTCGAGTTTCGGAAGTTTTGAAGAAAACTAGGCTTGAATCCGATGTGTTTTAATGGTTTTAGCATTGTTTGATGTATTTTGAGGATTGGAACAAGTTCGTATGATGTTTTGGGATGTATTAGTACATTTAGTTGAGGTCCCGGGGGTATCGGGATTATTTCGGTTGGTCAACCGGACCATTTGTAGCCTTTGGGAGTTGCAAAAATTGCAAAATCAGGTGTTACAAGATTTAGGCCTTTGCGATCGCAATATCTTGGACGCGATTGCATAGAAGAGTCTGGGCAGGCTAGATATTTGGTCTCTGCGATAGCATAATGTTGCCTGCATTCGCATAGGGTTGTGTCTCAAAGCAGTGTGATCGCATATGTATTGCTGCGATCATGTAGTTCATTTTGAGGTTGGGGAAATTTTGTGCATTGCAATCGCAAGACCTGGTTCGCAATCGCATAGAAGGGCATCAGACCTGGGTAGAATGTTTTATATCATTTCATCCGCGATTCCTCCATGGATGGTCATTTTGAGAGCTTCTTGGTGGATATTGAAGAGGATTTCGACGGGAAGTGATTGGAGGTAAGTCTCGTGGTATAGAAACATCATTTAATCAAAGAATCATCCGTTAATTCTCTGAATTTGGGTATAAAATTGAAGAAACTAGGGCTTGAGTTTTTGATATTTCAAATTGGGATTTGATTGGTCATTTGAACTCGGATTTGGGAGTTCTTAGTAAGCATGAACTCGTGGCGAGACGAGGATTCCGGAAATGTATGTTTCGTAATTTTTTGAGAAACGGGCCCGGGGCTCGGGTTTTGCTAGTTTCGAGGTTTTTGCTATCATTCGATTGTTTTCGATTGGGTATTGTCCCATTTGCATATTATGATGTATTAGCTCTATTTTTGGCTAGATTCGACGCGCGTGGAGGCCGATTTGAGGGGCAAAGGCGTCGCGGGCTTGAGATTTTGCCGGTTCGAGGTGAGTAATACTTGTGAATGATATCCTGAGGGTTTGAAACCCCGGATTTGCACATTATAGTGCTGTATTGTAGTGACTTGCACGCTAGGTATGAGCGTGGGGTACAGCACCGTTGGGGATTGTGACTTGGTCCATCCCGGTTGTTAATTTTACTACGTAATTGACTGAAAAACTACTTGATGCTATCATGATTTGGGCTGATTGCCATGTTTTGGGATTCATGCCGAATATTTGAATCCTTTAGGGATTGACAACACTGTTTTTGCATTGCGTTGCATATTATTTGATCTCAGTCCAAGGTTCTAAATACTGTTTTGCAAACTCAGCCATCTTTCTATGTTTTGAAAACCTAAGTGACATTTTAAATGTATTTCGGTCTGGAAACTTTTAGTTTGTAAATGCCCAAGGGGTTTACTATATTAATTTCTGGACTTATTATAAAGTGACTTGAAATAGTGGTAATAATGACACTGTATGTTGTACTTGAAACAGTGGTAACAATGACACTGTATGTTATACTTGAAACAGTGGCAACAATGACACTGTTATATATACTTGGAACAATGGTAACAATGGCACCGTGTGATATAAATTGGCCAGGTAATAATGGCTGACCGGTCAGGTAACAATGACCGACCAAGATATTGCGGTTAGGCTGTAGGAGCCCCTCCGGAGTTTGTACACACCCTAAGTGAGCGCATGATAGCCATGGATCAGGCTACGCGCCGTAGCGGTCATGTGCATTGCATTGCATTCATGCATTCATTCCTGTTTTTACTATGTGGCATGATCTTTCGCAATCACATATCATTGGCATGCATGTTATTACTTGCCTTGTTGACCAGATACCCTGGTGTTACATGTTAAGGAGTGCTGAGCCTGAGAGGCTGATATTGTACTTGGTACTGATTTGAGTTGAGCCTGAGGGGCTGATACTGTTCTGAGCAGTTGATACTGAGCCCGAGGGGCAAATTTCTAATTATTTCCTGCTTGTTGAAATTATTTTTCGCAACTGTTGAAAAGGCATATTTTCAAAAGTGATTTTAATTGAGGTTGAGATTTTCTGAAAGATTTTCCCAGTGTTACGGTTTTTACTATTTTTCTAAAAGGGTTGTACTGTCTGTTATAGCATTTTGGAGTGCTCATTTGTGTTTTCTTATCGCTCAGATATTATTCGCTCTTATTATAACTGAGTTGGAAGTATTCACTTTACTCCATGCACCTTGTGCGCAGTTGCAGGTACTGTTCACCCGGTAGTGGGTTAGTAGCGGATTTGAAGGTATTGCTATCGTAGCTAAGCAAGGTGACCACCGGCGTTCGCGGCACCGAGTTTCTTCTCCCTTTTGATTCCCAGATTTTACTCTATGTATTATAGAATTTTGAAATTTGTAATAAAGAACTTTCTTAGATGCTCGTGACTTGTGACACCTCGGTCGGGTTGTGTGAGGTTGTAGACCTGATTATTATTGTTGTTAAGCTGTATCACATTACTCATTTATGTTTAAATACTCTTAAAAAGAAGTGAATTGTGTTAGTTGGCTGGCCTTGTCTTCACGAGAGGCGCCATCACTACCAGTGTGGTTTTGGGTCATGACAAGTTGGTATCAGATCCTAGGTTACTAGGTCTTACGAGTCATGAGCAGGGCTAGTAGAGTCTCGTGGATCGGTATAGAGACGTCTATATTTATCCTCGAGAGGTTGCAGAACCTTTAGGTAAACTTTACTTTCTTGGAATTCTTATCGTGCGTACTTGATTCGGCTTGAGATATAATTCTTGAAATTCCTTCCATACGTCTGTATGCGCACGCGAGCGCTCAGTAGTATATGTGTCTGGATGGCTTGTGATTCCCCGATCGAGGGGCGAGATATAATCCCCGTGAGTTTGTGTTGGGCCAGTCTAGATGACTTGAGGACGGATCTTTCCTTATGTCTTGAGCACCATGGTGCTTATTTTGTGAGCTGGTGTTACGAACTTATATTTTCAGTTTTGTCCCTAATTGTGGGAATGGTGGCTGGATAGCTATGTAATGAGTATGTTGGTACTGTGTAATATTTCTATATGACTTGGTAATGACGAAGAAGTCTGCAGGATAATAGATGAACTGCTGGTGATTCGTTTTCTATTGTGATTCGTTGTGTAGCCCCAAGTTATGGGTGCGTGAATAATATTTTCGTATTCCTAGTTGGGAAGTGTAGTACAATACGTATGGCGGTATGAGTTCAGACTTAGGAAGACTTAATGGCTGTGTTACGTGTATGGCGGTGAAAGGTATACAAAAATATTGAGAAAAATACTCTTACTTGGTTAAATAGCCCAAATAATTGAGGATTGAAAGTTATTTTCTATGTGTTATGATTCAAATAGGTGCAACGCATGCCCATGTATCAATTTTGATGGTATAATACATGTAGTATTGGGATTTATGTAATTGATGTGTATTGTGATGCCTTGTCATGTTGTGGATGTTTTGTTAGGAAGGTTTTGGTAATTCTCTAGCAGGTGGATAGACTCAATTACAATGGAAAATCTGCCAAATTTTTTTAAAAAATGTGGGGACTTAGTATAAATTTTGTTGCCTAGAGTGGGCTTAACTGTTGCGGAAGGAATGTAGGAATTGCAAAAGAGTTATAATATTAGATGATCTGTGTTTTCACAACATATAAGTGATTTGAGATTAATCTTACTATAATGTTGTGGTATCATTATAGTAAAAGTATTATGGGTTATTAAATGCGTCCTAATAGGTGATTTTGAGCCAAGTTGGGGAGGTTGCGGTTGATTAGCTGATTTCACGGTTGTGTGCTATGTTGGTTCCTTTTTAAGGTATCCTGGCGGATCAGTCCTGGTTGCAGAAATGAGCCGATGATGGCACGAGTAAAGCAAGATTTTGATAAAGGTCATATGGTGCTTTGTTGATGTGAGGAAATATTAGGGTGTATTTGAGCTGCTGTTGATAAAGAATGCTCACTGTATAGAGAAGGAAGATGGTTGTTTGTATCTATAGGAAATCATGTTCTACGGTGTCAGAATACTAATAAGGCACGAGTGGTTCTGTTCATTTAGGGCAGGTGAATTACAGCTGAATAAGAGTGAATGACTCTCGAGAATGGTTTTACTATGTTCAAGATTTTTGCATTTAAAAATCAGGTGTCTTAAGTTTGTGTATGTGGCTAGAGACTGTGTTTTCATTAGAAAGGATCAAGATTTGTGGTACTTTGTGTTGATCGTGGGATTCTACGTATCCGCATTTGGAAGGTAATGGTAAACGAATTCAGAATTGCAGGAAGTTCTTCAAGTAAAGCATTTTGGAATGTGATATTGTAACGCCCTGGCCGGTTGTTTTCAGAATTTATGCCCCGAACCCCTATTAACTGCTTCTCCTAAGTTAATTTATGCTATATTGGTTTGTGGGGACATTCGGTGTTTGGATTCGAAGTGTTGTGGGACACTTAGTCCCTAAATGAGAGCTTAAGTGTTGAAAAATGGTATGTAATCGGAACAATGTGAAGACGACCTCTAAATGAAAATATGATGGTTCTGTTAGCTCCGTTAGGTGATTTCGGGGTTGGGAGCATGTTCGGAATGTAATTTGGAGGTCCGTAGCTCATTTAGGCTTGAAATGCCGAAGTTTGAATTTTTGAAGTTCCGGTCCGATAGTGAATTTTTGATCCGAGGATCGGTTTGGAATTCCGAAAGTTCTTGTAGCTTCATCATGTTATTTTGGATATGCGTGAAAAATTTCAGGTCATTCGGACAAGGTTTGGATAAGTTTTTGATCGAATGCATGTTTTTGAAGTTTTAAAAGAACTTAGGCTTGAATTTGATGTAATTCGATGATTCTAGTGTTAGTCGAGGTGTTTTGATAAGTGGAACAAGTTTGAATGATGTTTTAGGATTGGTTGGCATGTTGGGTTGAGGTCCCGGGGGACCTCGAATGAGTTTCGGGGTGGTTCCGGACCACTTCTAAGCTATTTTTAGCTGCTGGTTTTTGGCTATAGCAGTTCTCTATGCGATCTCGGTGAGTAAAATGCTAAAAAATTGCTAGTGCTTTGGGATCGCGTGCAGTGCTTCGCGATCTCGAAGAATGAAATTTCTATTGCATTGATCCTAATTCGGAAGATCATATCTTTTTATCTACAAGGAATTTTGAGGTGATTCAAAAAATAAAGTTGTAGTCCTTCGAGTCTCGTTTCCAGGAATCTAAAGAAATAGTAATTTGGACATCTGTAGAAAATGTTATAGACATTATACTATAGGCTGCCCGAGAAGGATCTCTAATACACATGAATGAATTTGGAAGCTTATATCTTGCAATATATAAGGATTCAGGAAATGAGCAACATATTAAAGTTATAGCCCTATGTGTCTAGTTTTCATAACATCAAACCATTTGACATTCGGAGTTGTGTGAAAAAAGTTATGACAATTATATTGAAGGTTGTCTGGAGGAGCTGGAATTGTTCATTGTGATCGCGAAGTGTTCACCATGATCGCGATGAGCAAATTTTGGGTGAAGAAAAGTTGTTATTCGCGATCGCAGAGCAATTTCTGCGATTGCGAAGAGTAAATTACTGGGCAGAAACTTTATTTCATGGTTTCGGCCATTTTTTACAATTTTGGACCAAGGGAGCTCGGGTGAAGCGATTTTTCGAGAGATTTTCAAGGAAAACATTGGGGTAAGTGTTCTTAACTCAATTTTTGTTGTATAACTCGAATTTATTGCAGATTTGGTGTTTAATATGAGAATTTTGTTGAAAATGGTAGAAAATCCGCTTGGATAGAATCACTGATTTGAGGATCAAAACGATATGGGAATTTTATAAATTTGGTATGGTTAGACTCGTGAGAGTGCGAGGTTTCTGGAAATGTAATTTTACCCTGTTCTGAGACTTAGGGCCCGAGGGGTATTTTGGTCATTTAACATAATATCGCGCATTAGCATAAAATTTAATTGTAGAATAAATTACTTGAATTATTATTTACAATATGCAATTTAATTAAACAGATTTGAGCCATTTGGAGTCGGATACTCGCGGCAAGAGCGTGATTTCACGTTGACTTGCACTTGATCGAGGTAAGTGGCTTATCTAACCTTGTGTGGGGGACTTTGTCCCTTAGGATGTGATATTTGGTAATTGAATGGCTTGTGCGTGAGGTGACGAGCGCGTACTTGAGCTAATTGTTGAAAACCAAAATTTTTACTTAAAATACTTGAACTCAATTTCTTTTGTATTTGCCTTATTCTACTTGCTATTATAGCCTGTGCTAGTATAGAAAAGCAAGTTTAGTGGAATTACTTGCCTATTTGCTTAAACTTCCTTGTTTGCACTCTATGAAGTATATTAGGCTAAGATCCACTATTATTTGCCATGAGTTTGGTAATTATTTGATATTTTGAGTTGTTGTTGTATTAATGTACTTCACTTCTGAATATTCCTCTGATTTTGGTTGCGCATTTACATTGGGACTACGGATGTTAAAATTCCGGGAGCTCCCCCTTTGTTTGTTTACTTTGGGACTACGGGTTTGATTCCTGGGAGATCCCCCTACACTTTTACTTTGGGACTACGGGTTTGATTCCCGCGAGATCCCCCTGCACTTTTACTTTGGGACTACGGGTTTATTCCCGGGAGATCCCCCTGCACTTTTACTTTGGGACTACGGGTTTATTTCCGGGAGATCCCCCCGTACTTTTACTTTGGGACAACGGGTTTGATTCACAGGAGATCGCCCTGCACTTTTACTTTGGTACTACGGGTTCGATTCCCGGGAGATCCTTTGCTGTTGGTATGATGGACTACGGGTTCAATTCCCGGGAGATCCTTTGAAGTTGATATGATGGACTATGGGTTCGATTCCCGAAAGATCCTAGATATTTAAATGTGATGGACTACGGGTTCAATTCCCTGGAGATCCACTGGACAGTTGAGAAATACTTGTTTGTGTTATTTTCCTTACTTAGCTTAATTGTCATTGTCTTGTAGCTTCTATCCTATCTTTATCGTTATTTGAGATTATTCGCAGATTTATACTATTCATTAATGTTATTATGTTTATTCTCAGTAGGGCCCTGACATTCCTCGTCACTACTCAATCGAGGTTAGGCTAGTCACTTACTCAGTACCGCTGCGGTGTACTCATGCCTCTTCTGCGCGTGTTTTTCATGTGCAGATCCTGGTACTTCTGGTCGGGCATTCTATCAGTGATTCAGGCGATATATATTCTGAGACTTGAGGTATGTTCTGCCCCGTCCGTAAACCGAAGAGTCTCCTTCTACTCTATCTTGCAATTAGCAGCTTCATTTCATGTATTCAATTGTGTAGACATTTCCGGATATTAGAGCTGTAACTTATGTTTCTCTTAGCCTGTGTTGCCCGTGGGTTTCCGGGCCTTTGGGAGAGTTTTAAAATGCTTAGTTCAAGGTGTATGTGCCAGGCGGAAATTATATACATTATTATGTTACAAATTCCGCAAATTATTATTACGTCCGCAACGTGTTAGTCTTACCTGGTCGCGAAGACTGGGTGCCGTCATGACGTGTTCAAGATTGGTAAAATAGGGTCGTGACAAGTTGGAATCAGAGCTCTAGGTTCATAGGAGTCACGGTACACAGGTCGGTTTATTAGAGTCTCACTAATCGGTACGGAGACGTCTGTATTTATCTACGACGGGGTATGTAACCGTTAGAAAAATTCCACTTCATTTCATTCCTTATCGTGCATCATTTATTCAGTTGGAGCCCATATTATATGTTCTTTTGCAACCACTCGTGTATTGAAATTGTGCACTCTGTATCAATTATGCGCCGACAGTTTGTGATGCTACAAAAAGATTTCAAAGGAGCTAAGAATTTACTCAACCATTATTACCGCGTGTCATCCATACCGATAATACAGAAGTATTGAGAAATCATTCAATTATGCACATGGCAGTGCAATGGGTTCTAACATCGCAGTAATGGTAGAGTCACGAGGTTGATGTAGATCTAAAGATAGTCGGTGGTAATAGTGACTATGTGGTTCATATGAGATATCTATTTAGCGAAGGGTACAACTAGCAATCGAGATCTGGAGGGATTGAGTTTAACTGTCCTAAGAATGACATATACCAATCGAACGACTTGAGATGTCTTATGATGGTGATGTACGAGCGATAAATGTTAGTATTGTGGAGTATCAGGATGTATCTTCTGGCTTTGCACCAAAGTGAAGAGAGTCCACTATCAACGATCAAATTGTGGGTCATGTGTCATATTAGTTTTGGCAAGCGATGTATTTATGTGGTATTCAAAAGTTCTCTGAAACTTGCATATGAGTAAGAGCTGAGATTTGTATTGGATGAGGTTTGGACCTTCGATGTTCCTATGTCCATAAAAAATTCTACATTTCAGTATCAACAGGGAATTGGAAACAATTTTAGGATACTCGTAGTGCTCCAGTTAATCAGGGCACTTCCATGGGACAATCATATTTTAATGCACCACTGGTATGGGATTCCTTAAATGGCTATTCTAGTTATCCGGCAAAGACTCAGTATGAGCAGCGGAACTGCAAATAGGTTGTTATGAATGTGGTGATACTAGAAACATCATGAGAAATTATCCCAGACTTGGGAGAAATCTACTTCATCAGAACACACAGTCAACACACTCCATTATAGTTACTAATATACATACGCTACAAGTTAGATATGGAGAACGAACGGGTAGATAACGCTTAAGAGGTAGACGCCCGACCCATTGATATAATTGCTATAGTGCGGCCGAGGCCACTACACCAGATGGTGTCATTACATGTACAATTCTGATTGTTATAAAAGGGATAGTTTTCCTTAACTTGATTTGGTTTTGAAAACTGAGGCAAGTCCTCTTAATATGCATCACTAATGAGTGAACTTCGTAATCTTGAAATCTACCTATGTGAACACCCACGTTGGACTATTATATGGAGATAGCTATCCTTTTCATTATGTGTTGGTCACTAAAAATATCTATGAGGCTAAAAGTGACTTTCTATTACTTAGTACAGTGGGTTTTGATGTAATTTCAGGATAATTAATTTCAATTGTCAATTATATGCCCTATCGGTATGAGGGTTCATCATATGTTGTGATTCACTTTGACGGAAATTATTGAAAAGAGAAAGAAGGGAAATGAAAATTTTCAGTTGGTGCAATGTGCAAATACTTTTGATTCAGAGTTGTGGGTGATATCCTCGAATAATTATATGATGTGAAATGCTTTAAACTGAGCTAGAAGCTGCGGTGGATGTTATATAAGGACAAGTTCCTAGCGGTGAAACGTTTATGTGTTTAAAATTCTCATTTTATGAAATTTAAAATTTTGTACTATCTTTTAAATGGGAGTCATGCTTGTTAAGCTTATTTAACAATTCTTGTGTATTTTCTTTTCATATTCAGTCATTTTTGCATTGTTAACATTGAGCTTTAGCCTACGAGAATTGTGCCCAGGTGGCGTTAAATGTGACTCGTCAATTCGGGTAAGTAATTATGAGATATTCATGCTTCATTATGAGTAAAGCAGAGGTCAGAAATGAGATGTTTGTTAACATAAGGTTAATGGGCAATGTTGTGATTTATGAACAACTGTTATGGCCAGAGACGAGGTTATGTCATACAGATGACGTGTTTCATATCCACATATCATTATGATAATGTGACGCTTGTAATGCAGAGATTAGTATTATTGATATANTATATATATATATATATATATATATATATATATATATATATATATATATATATATATATATATGGTGGTGTTTCATTGGGTTGTGGATGTGTTGTTAGGAGTTATTTTGGTGTTACTCTGGCAGGTGGATAGGCACAATTAAAGGGGAGGATCTGCCAAAATTTTTGAAAACTTTGGGAGTTAGAAAATTTTGAGATATTAAGATGTGCGAAGAAAGAGATAGGTTACGTTGTGTATTTGAGGACGAATGGCCCTAAGTGGGGGAGAGTGTAACATCTTAAATAAAATAATTTCGAAGTAATTAAGCGCTATTAAAAGTTGAAGTATGTTGAAATAAGACTAATGCAGTGTGACAATGTGGAATTCAGGCCCTATGATAAATGTTAGATGTTGAAGTTTGGGTCTTGTCCTAAGGTTATGGACTAAGGATGAGGTGAAACATTCAGTTAAGTTGGAGGATCAGTTATAGGAATTTTCTTGAAAAGGGTTTTATTTCGGCCTAATGTATCACTTGGGATGCTCCTGTGTCATTTTTGAAGAAAGATAAAAATAAAATAAAAAAATCAAGACATCTTTGACCACATTCCCAGTTTTGGTGTTGCATACAGGTTCAGGTCCTATACTGTATATTGTGATGCCTCAAGGATTGGCCTTGGAGCGGTATTGATGCATGACGGTAGGGTGATTGCCTACGCATCCAGAGAATTAAAGGTACATGAGAAAAATTATCCTATCCACTATCTTGAGTTAGCTGCTTTTATTCACTCCCTGAAAATCCGGCGTCATTATTTGTATGGTGTGCCTTGTGAGATTTATACCGACCATCGGAGTTTGTAACAACTGTTCAAGCAAAACGATATAAATTTGCATCAGAGAAGGTGGTTAGAGTTGTTGAAAGATTAGGCTATTACTAATTTGTACCACCCGGGCAAGGTCAATGTGGTAGCTGATGCCTTGAGTCGTCGGGCAGAGGGTTTGGGAAGTTTGGCTTACCTACCAACATCAAGAGGCCTATGTTGTGAGTTTGGATCTTTCAGAGCCTATTCGGAATTGTAGCTCGGTGCCCCAATTGTAAGCAGGTTAATTATGAACACTAGAGACCCGGTGGGTTGGTTCGAGTCGGGTGAGGTTGGATTATTGCGCAAAAACTTGGTTTATAATGCTTTGGAAAAGTTTAAAGTGATTCAGGATTTACTCTATATAGCCTCGTCAGGGCAGAAGAATTATGAGGATAGAAGAGATCGTGATGTTTCCGATATGGTGGGAGAGAAGGTTCTGATTCGGGTCTTGCCTATGAAAAGCGTTATAAGTTTTGGGAAGAAAGGGAGTTGAGTCCGAGGTTTGTTGGTCCTTTTGAGATGTTTAAGCGTGTTGGATTTCAACTCAGTCCAGTTGGACAAGGATTTATCTTATCTTAAGGAGCTAGTTGCTATATTGAGCAGACATGTCAAAAGTTGAGATCAATGAATATTACTTCAGTAAAGGTTCAGTGGCGGGGCCATCCGGTAGAGGAGGTGACTTAGGAGATCGAATGGGATATGCGCAGCCGATATCCTCGTCTTTTCACTACTTCAGGTATGCTCTTTATGCTCGTTCGAGGACGAACGAATGTTTAAGTGTGGGAGGATGTAACGACCCGGCCGGTTGTTTTCAGAATTTATGCCCCGAACCCCTATTAACTGCTTCCCCTAAGTTCATTTATGCTATTTTGGTTTGTGGGGACGTTCGGTTTTTAGATTCGGAGTGTTTTGGGACACTTAGTCCCTAAATGTGAGCTTAAGTGTTGAAAATGGTCTGTAATTGGAACAATGTGAAGACGACCTCGGAATGAAAATTTAATAGTTCCGTTAGCTCCATTAGGTAATTTCGGGGTTGGGAGCATGTTCGGAATGTAATTTGGAGGTTCATAGCTCATTTAGGCTTGAAATGCCGACGTTTGAATTTTTTAAGTTCCGGTCCGATAGTGAATTTTTTATCTGAGGGTCGGTTTGGAATTTCGGAAGTTGCTGTAGCTTCGTCATGTCATATTGGATGTGCGTGCAAAATTTCAAGTCATTCGGACAAGGTTTGGATAAATTTTTGATCGAATGCGTGTTTTTTAAGTTTTAAAAGAACTTAGACTTGAATTTGATGTAATTCGATGATTTTAGTGTTAGTCGAGGTGTTTTGATAATTGGAACAAGTTTGAATGATGCTTTAGGATTGGTTGGCATGTTGGGTTGAGGTCCCGGGGGACCTCGGATGAGTTTCGGGGTGGTTCTGGACCATTTCTAAGCTATTTTTAGCTGCTGGTTTTTGGCTACAGCAGTGCTCTATGCGATCGCAGGGAATTGGATTCGATCTCGGTGAGAAAACTGCTAAAAAATTTCCAGTGCTTCGCGATCGCGAAGAAGGAAATTTATGTTGCATTGATCCTACTTCGGAAGCTCATATCTTTTTATCTACATGGAATTTTGAGGTGATTCAAAAAACGAAAGTTGTAACCCTTCGAGTGTAGTTTCCAGGAATCTAAAGAAGTAGCAATTTGAACATCTATAGAAAAAGTTATGGACATTACACTATAGGCTGTCCGAGAAGGATCTCTAATACACATGAATGAATTTGGAAGCTTATATCTCGCAATGTAAAAGGATTCAGGAAATGAACAACATATGAAAGTTATAGCCTATCTGTCTAGTTTCCATAACATCAAACCGTTTGTCATTCGGAGTTGTGTCCAAAAAGTTATGACCATTATACTGAAGGCTGTCCGGAGGAGCAGGAATTGTTCATTGCGATCGCGAAGAGCAAATTTTGCGCGAAGGAAAGTTGTTATTCGCGACCGCAGAGCAATTTTCGCGATTGCGAAGAGTAAATAACTAGGAAGAAGCTTTATTTCATGGTATCGGCCATTTTTAACATTTTTGAACCAAGGGAGCTCGGGTGAAGCGATTTTTCGAGAGATTTTCAAGGAAAACATTGGGGTAAGTGTTCTTAACTCAATTTTGGTAGTATAACTCGAATCTATCGCAAATTTTAGTGTTTAATCTGAGAAGTTTTTTGAAAATGGTAGAAAATCCTCTTGGATAGAATCACTGATTTGAGGGTCGAAATGATATGGGAATTTTATAAATTTGATATGGTTAGACTCGTGAGAGTGCGAGGTTTCCGGAAATGTAAATTTTACCCAGTTCCGAGATGTGGGGCTAGAGGGGTATTTTGGTCATTTTACATAATTTAGCGTATTATCTTAGAATTTAATTGTAGAATAAATTAATTGAATTATTATTTACAATATGCAATTTAATTTAATAGATTTGAGCCATTTGGAGTCGGTTACTATTGGCAAGAGCGTGATTTCAGGTTGACTTGCGTTTGATCTAGGTAAGTGGCTTGTCTAACCTTGTTTGGGGGACTTTGTCCCTTAGAATGTGATATTTGGTAATTGAATACTTGTGCGCGAGGTGATGAGCGCGTATTTGAGCTAATTGTTGAAATCCCGAATTTTACTTAAAATACTTGAACTCAATTTCTTTCATATTTGCCTTATTCTACTTGCTATTATAGCCTGTGCTAGTATAGAAAAGCACGTTTAGTGGAATTACTTGCCTATTTGCTTAAACTTCCTTGTTTGCACTCTATGAAGCATATTAGGCTAGGATCTACAATTATTTGCCATGTGTTTGGTAATTATTTGATATTTTGAGTTATTGTTGTATTAATGTTCTTCACTTCTGAATAATCCTCTGATTTTGGTTGCGCACTCCCATTGGGACTACGGATGTGGAAATTTCGGGAGGTCCCCCTTGTTTGTTTACTTTGGGACTACGGGTTTGATTCCCGGGAGATCCCCCTAAACTTTTACTTTGGGACTACGGGTTTGATTCCAAACCCGGGATATCCACATGCACTTTTACTTTAGGACTACGGGTTTGATTCCCGAGAGATCCCCCTGCACTTTTACTTTGGGACTACGGGTTCGATTCCCGGGAGATCCTTATCTGTTGGTATGATGGACTACGGGTTCAATTCCCGGGAGATCCTTTGATGTTGATATGATGGACTACGGGTTTGATTCCCGGGAGATCCTAGATATTTAAATGTGATGGACTACGAGTTCAATTCCCGAGAGATCCACTGGACAGTTGAGAAATACTTGCTTGTGTTATTTTCCTTACTTAGCTTAATTGTCATTGTCTTGTAGCTTCTATCCTATCTTTATCGTTATTTCATATTATTCCCAGATTTACACTTTTCATTATTGTTATTATGTTTATTCTCAGTAGGGCCCTGACATTCCTCGTCACTACTCAATCGAGGTTAGTCTTGGCACTTACTGTGTACCACTGTGGTGTACTCATGCCTCTTCTACGCGTGTTTTTTATGTGCAGATCCTGGTACTTTTGGTCGGGCATTCTATCAGTGATCCAGGCGATATATATTCGGAGACTTGAGGTATATTCTGCCGCGTCCATAGACCGAAGAGTCTCCTTCTACTCTATCTTGTAATTAGCAGCTCCATTTTATGTATTCAGTTGTGTAGACATTTCTGGATGTTAGAGCCATAACTTATGTTTCTTTTAGCCTGTGTTTCTCGTGGGTTTTCGGGTCTTTGGGAGAGTTTTAAAATGCTTAGTGTCAAGGTGTATATGCCGGGCGGCAATTATATACATTATTATGTTACAAATTCCGCAAATTGTAATTACTTCCGCAACGTGTTAGGCTTACCTGGTCGCGAAGACTGGGTGCCGTCATAACGTGTTCAAGATTGGTAAACTAGGGTCGTGACAGATATTTCTGGGAAACGTTTGAGAGGGTATTCAGTGGCTTATGGGTCTTAGACAGTGTGGTTTTATTTTCGAGTCTTGTGTGGTAACCTGGGTTGATGTCTTGTGGTGCTACAACAAGAGAGAATATCAAATTAATGATGAAGCAAGAAGGAAATTGGATAAATAGAATGGCTTGTTAATAAACCGAATTGGTATTGTAAGGATATGATTAATTCTCCGTATGCGTTCGAGGTAATGAGCCTTACAGGTATTGTGTAGCAAAGCTTTTAAGTGTTGGCAATTTGTTTAACTTGGTTTGGGTAGAAGGATTCAGTCCTTGCAGTTTAGCTTATGCAATGGAATTGGGAGAAAGAGTTTTTGATGTGTTTTACCGTGGTTTGAAAAATGAGTATATTTCCTATAGGTATGCGAAGCATGGAGTGTCTAATAATTTTGTCATATATGGGATCATGAAAGTTCTAGACTAGTTGAGTGCGTCGAAGTCTGCGGCACAGGAGGGAGATAGAAGTCCTCATGTTATCCTAGCATGGTATGAATGGATACTTGATGTGTGTTATGAATTCGTATGGTGGAGTGTGGGACCAGGCATAGTGATTCATGTGTTATACGTGTTGGAGACTAGAAGTTCTTGTGATCCGACTATGCAATGGTTGTAGATCATGTGTATCGATATCGTCTAGCGGTTATTGGAAATTGGAGGTCCGAGTGGATCTCTCTTTGCTTGGTATGTTAAATTTGGGTTATGATATTAGATGGAAAACTGGTTATTCCAATGTCAGGTTGTTTAGACTAATATGTTATGGGCTATGTCAGAAAATGCCACAGGCTGCGTAGCAAGGTGTATCTGATTATGTTCTAGCAGGGTAGCTTGTATTTCAGAAACCAGCGGACGGCTGGCAAGCATTGCTTTATTAATTGGGCCTTCATGGCGGATGTATGTGCAGAGGTTTCTACCATTGATTCAGTTCCGGTATTGAGGGACTTGTTCGGATGCGTTTCTTATGGTCGGGTATGAGACTATATGTGTTTATTGTAATTAGCAAATTTGGCTCGATGTGCATCTCCTTTTTCTTAAATATATGTGTGGATCGGGTGGCACGCCGTCATGGGTATGTTATCTGGATCGGTTTGCACGCCCTAAAAGTGTGATGTGGAGAATAGTTTTCTATATGTTACTTTGTATGCCTTGCTTCCTGGTTCCTGAGGAATAATCAGTATTGGGTGTTGCTCGGCGAATAGCTCATCAGTTGCGTTCTTTTAGGATTGAATAGTGTATATTAATTGCTTCACCGTGGGTGTGATGGATTGCGTGATTTCAAACCTCAATCGGTGCGTGGCTGATCGCGTTGAGCATGGTGACTTGAGGTGCTTCATAGGTAATAATTTTTGGATAGAATTGCGCGTTGTGGCAAGGCCAAGTGAAGTTATGACCTTTTGAGGTGAATTCAGACACTCTATTTCTATGATGTTAGACGGTATCTTAGTTTGCGTTGTAATGGTACCATTGAGCTTGTGGTACATCTCTTTCGTTAAGTCATTGTCATAATTTGAGTATGTTCAGACTGCTTCTCATTGGTGTGTGTATTACGCAAGTTGTGGCTTAGGCCTGTGATGAGAAGTAATATCACCAGAATGGTGTGTTGAACTCGAGATGATCTTTGGAGTCATTAATGAGAACGAACATATTTGATTTCAGACTGTTAGAAAGGTAATATCAAAGTTTGGCTCGGGAATCTGTTGTAGTATCAGTCAAGAGGGAAATGGATTTATGAATGGTTGATCTGAGATGTGGGTTCAGTATATCGCATGTTCAGTTGCCGTTGGCAGTATATGAAGGTATTGAAATGAGACTTTATCTAACAAGAGATTTTCTATCGATATGTTGTTATCGTGGGCAGCTGTTATGAATGGAAGTTATCGCTGCATGTGTTTGAGTTATGTGGTATATCATGTGAATGCAACCGAGGTTGGAGGTATGGATTATTATAGCTGGTTTGGGTTTATTCAGAGTAAAAATGTGAGGTTCTGAACTTGTGTAAGATTTCAGAGGGTGAAATGTAGTTCTATGGTTTATGGACTAAATGGGTTGAAAAACTACAGTTATATTGTGTTGTCAGACCTATATGAGATAGTGTGACGTGGGATCACCCCGGTTTATATGCATGGTAAAGTTATTCAGTTAATGGTGAACTTTTAAGACAACTCTGGGTCTGCTCGAGGACGAGCATTTGTTTAAGTAAGGAAGGATATGACGACCCGACCCGTCGTCACGTAAGTTACCGCCCCGTTTCCCCTTATTGTGTTGCTTCGTGTTTCAATATCGGTATTAGAGTTGATCGGATAGAGTTGGGTTGGTTTTGGTTGGAAATGAGACAATTAGTCTCCTTAAGAGAAGGTTAGTTTGGAAAAGTCAACCGGATGTTGACTTATGAGTTAGAGGGCTTGGAATGAATTTCTGATGATTCGACTAGTTTGGGTAATGATTTTTGACTTAGGAGTGCGATCGGAATTGAATTTGGAGGTCCGGTGTAGAATTAGGCTTGAATTAGCGAAGTTTGAATTTTGGCGGATTCCGGTTGGTAGGTGAGGTTTTGATCCGATGGTCGAAATGGAATTCCGAGAGTTGCAGTAGCTTTGTTAGGTGATTTTGGTTATGTCTGCAAATTTTCAGGTCATTCGGACATCGTTTGGTCGTGTTTTTGATTGAATGCGAGTTTCAAAAGTTTTGAAGAAAACTAGGCTTGAATCCGATGTGTTTTAATGGTTTTAGGGTTGTTTTATGTGTTTTGGGGATTGGAAGAAGTTCGTATGATTTTTTGGGATGTGTTGGTACAATTGGTTGAGGTCCCGGGGGCCTCGGGACGATTTCGGATGGTCAACCGGACCATTTGTAGCCTTTGGGAGTTGTAGAAATTGCAAAATCAGGTGTTGCAAGATTTAGGCCTATGCGATTGCAATATCTTGGATGCGATCGCATAGAAGAGTCTGGGCAGGTTAGATATTTGGTCTCTGCGATCGCATAATGTTGCCTGCGTTCGCATAGGGTTGTGTCTCAAAGTAGTGCGATCACATATGTATTGCTGCGATCGCGTAGTTCATTTTGAGGTTGGGGAAATTTTGTGCATCGCAATCGCAAGACCTGGTTCGCGATCTCATAGAAGGGCATCAGACCTGGGCAGAATGTTTTATATCATTTCATCCGCGATTCCTCTATGGTTGGTCATTTTGAGAGCTTCTTGGTGGATATTGAAGAGGGTTTCGACAGGAAGTGATTGGAGGTAAGTCTCATTGTCCAGAAATATCATTTAATCAAAGAATCATCTGTTAATTCTTAGAATTTGGGTATAAAATTGAAGAAACTAGGGCTTGAGTTTTTTATATTTCAAATTGGGATTTGATAGGTCATTTGAGCTTGGATTTTGGAGTTCTTGGTATGCATGAACTCGTGGCGAGACAAGGATTCCGGAAATGTAAGTTTTGTAAATTTTTAAGAAGTGGGCTCGGGGCTCGGGTTTTGCTAGTTTCGAGGTTTTTGCTATAATTCGATTGTTTTCCATTGGGTATTGTCCCATTTTCATATTGCAATGTATTAGCTCTGTTTTTGGCTAGATTCGATGCGCGTGAAGGCCGATTTGAGGGGCAAAGGCATCGCATGCTTGAGATTTTTCCGGTTCGAGGTGAGTAATGCTTGTGAATGTTATCCTGAGGGTTTGAAACCCCGGATTTGCACATCATAGTGCGATATTGTGGTGACTTGCACGCTAGGTATGAGCGTAGGGTAGAGCACCGTTGGGGATTCTGACTTGGTTCGTCCCGATTGTTGATTTTACTATGTAATTGACTGAAAAACTACTTGATGCTATCATGATTTGGGCTGATTGCCATGTTTTGGGCTTCGTGCTGAATATTTGAATCCTTCAGGTATTGACAACACTGTTTTTGCATTGCGTTGCATATTATTTGATCTCAGTCCAAGGTTCTAAATATTGTTTTGCAAACTCAGCCATCTTTCTAAGTTTTGAAAACTTAAATGACATTTTAAACATATTTCGGCATGGAAACTTCTACTTTGTAAATGCCCAAGAGGCTTACTATATTATTTTCTGGACTGATTGTAAAGTGACTTGAAACAGTGGTAATAATGACACTGTATGTTGTACTTGAAACAGTGGTAACAATGACACTGTATGTTATACTTGAAACATTGGTAACAATGACACTGTAATATATACTTGGAATAGTGGTAACAATGGTAACAATGGCACTGTATGATATAAATTCGTCAGGTAACAATGGCTGACCGGTCAGGTAACAACGAGTGACCAAGATATTGCGCTTGGGCTGTCGGAGCCCTTCTGGAGTCTGTACATACCCCCAGTGAGCGCATGGTATTCATTGATCGGGCTACGCGCCGTAGTGGTCATGTGCATTGCATTGCATTTATGCATTCATTCCTGTTTGTACTACGTGGCATGATCTTTAGCACTCACATATCATTGGCATGCATGTTATTACTTGCCTTGTTGACCAGATAACCTGGTGTTACATGTTAAGGAGTGCTGAGCCTGAGACACTGATGTTGTACTTGGTACTAATTTGAGTTGAGCGCGAGGGGCTGATACTGTTCTGAGCTGTTGATAGTAAGCCCAAGGGCAGATTTCTGATTATTTCCTGCTTGTTGAAATTATTTTTCGCAACTGTTGAAAAGGCATATTTTCAAAAGAGATTTTAACTGAGCTTGAGATTTTCTGAAAGATTTTCTCGGTGTTACGGTTTTTACTATTTTTCTAAAAGGGTTGTATTGTTTGTTATAGCATTTTGGAGTGCTCATTCGTCTTTTCTTATCGCTCAGATATTATTCTCTCTTATTACCACTGAGTTGGAAGTACTCACTTTACTCCCTGCACCTCGCGTGCAGTTGTAGGTAATGTTCACCCGGTAAGGGGTTAGTAGCGGATTTGAAGGTATTGCTATCGTAGCTAAGCAAGGTGACCGCCGGTGTGCGCGGCACCGAGTTTCTTCTCCCTTTTGATTCCTAGATTTTACTCTATGTATTATATAATTTTTTATTTGTAATAAAGATCTTTCTTAGATGCTCGTGACTTGTTCCACCTCGGTCGGGTTATGTGGGGTTGTAGTCCTGATTATTATTGCTGTTAAGTTGTATCACCTTACTCATTTATGTTTAAATAATCTTAAAAGGAAGTGAATTGGGTTAGTTGGCTAGCCTTGTCTTCACGAGAGGTGCCATCACGACCAGTGTGGTTTTGGGTTGTGACAGTAAGTTGATTGATCATCAAGTAAAAGAGAATCAGAAGAGTGCCAATCTAACTTACTATGAAGCGGGGTTAGCACAGGTTTCGATTGCTCCAAACCAAACCTTTTTAGAACATCATGAATGTATTTTATCTGTGATAAAAGAATAGTAGAGGAGTTATGAAGCACTTCAACACCAAGAAAATAACTCAAGTTACCCATTTCATTGATGAGATAATGTTGGCTATAAATTGTTGAGATGAACCAAAAACTGCTATACCGTCCACATAAAGCAAGAGCACCATAGTGTCAACCCAGAATGAAAAACAAACATGCTATGATTGATGGTATCGAAATAACATGATGCTTGCGGAAACTAACAATACAAAGCTTGATAGACGATAAATCAAATGACAGAAGAAAAATATACTAAACTAAGCATAATAGTTTATGATGGTTTGGTCAAATGATCTACATATGATAAAACTAATATAAAAGAAGAAAACTATCAAGAGAGAAATCTCTCCTAAACAAAACTCTTTAATGATTACATTGTGGATATTTTTTTTGTGCCCTTGTGAGAAGTAGATATCCTTGATTTATAGATGTGCAAAACTTATCTTCCAAGAAAAGGATAAGCCATATTAAGGAGATTTAATCCTTTAACAAGTCTTTTTTCATTCCTTCAAGAAAGAGAGTCCTAATAGATTAGAAATTCAACGCAATATCCTAACAATGATTTAATTGTGACTGCTTGAAACCAAGGTCAAGAAGAAAAGTTGCTAGTCAATGAAACCATACCCGGGGTGATTGTTTAAGACCATAGAGGGCACGATTTAATTTACAAACATGATTAGGGTAATCAGGGTGTTCAAAACCTTTAGGTTGACACATATAAACTATCTCTGATAATTCCCCATGAAGAAAAGCATTGGAAACATCTAATTGCCGCATGGACAAATTACGTTGGAGGGCCAAAGAGATAACCAATCTAACTATACTCTGCTTGACTACTGGAGCAAAGGTTTGGTAGTAATCCACACCTGGTTGTTGTGAGTAACCTTGAGCCATAAATCGTACCTTAAACCTAATGACAGATACATCAAAACAATATTTAATTCTATAAACCCATTTATTTCCAACAAGGTTGGCATTCACTGGACAAGGCACTAATGTCCAAGTGTTATTTTGAACGAGTGCATCATACTCTTCACTCATGGCATGTAGCCAACGATTGTCTTTGATTGCTTGAGAATAGCATGTTTGTTCAAAGAGTGAAAAAGTAGAGACGGAAAGAGAGGGAATGATCAGTGGCTTGAGGGAGCCAGTCATAGATCTTGTGATAATTCGTGGTTGAGAAGGTTGTTGATTTAATGTTGTTGCTGGAGATTGAGAGGAAGACGAATTGCTGAAAATGCTTATTGGGTTAGAAGTAGAATGATGAAGGTGCTGAGAATTGGAGGTGGAAACTGTTGGATTGAGGATATACGAAGGATTAGAAGAATAAATTAAAGTTGTAGACCTATTATGTGCAAACTGTTTTGACTTATCTAAATCAGATATGGTCAAGGAATTTTGAAATGAGTGATGTCCAACAAGATCCTGATTATAAGGAGAATTTTGTGATCTCAGTTGCCAAGGATCACATGTAGCAGACTGATTTTGTCCAAGCAAACCTGGAGGAAATAAAGGAAATTTAGAAGTTTGAAAATAAGAAGGACTAATGATATTGTGACGTGACGGAGAAGGAGTACTTTCAAAGTGAGACTTGATGGGAATTGATTTAGAAGAGAAATTAAAGGAATTGGAGTTTGACTACAGATTGTGTTAGGTGGAGAGGATAAGGGTCCAAGAGTTCTATTCACTGGATTAGACAAAGAGATTTGAAGCGAAGATGATTGTTCGGCCGATAGGAACATTATCTGATAGGGGAAGAATTCTTCTACAAATTTCACATGTCTTGAAATTAAAACTCTATTAGTTTCAGGATCAAGACATTTGAAACCTTTATGTCGATCAGAAGACACAAGAAAGAGACATGGTTTTGACTGAATATGAAATTTTGACACATGACCAAGAGCAACATAAGGATAACATAAACTTCTGAAAACCATAATTAAACTATAATAAGGTGTTCGACCATAAAGCAACGTAAATGGTGATTGATAATTCAAAGAAGTTAGGGGAGTAACGTTGATAAGAAGAAGAATAAACAAGCTAGCATTAGCCCAAAAAGAAAATGGCATAGATGCTTGAAAAAGTAGGCAACGAAGAACGTTAGCGACATGTCTGTGCTTACGTTCGGCTCTTCCATTTTGTGGTGAAATGTGAGGACAAGATAAATGATGTATAATGCCAGATTGTTGAAAGAAAGATTTAAAAGCATTATTATCAAATTCTTTTCCACCATCATATTGGAAATAGGAAATTGACGCATGAAATACATTTTGAACCATTGCTTGAAATTTTTTTAAATTTTCAAAGGCCTCTGACTTATTATGAATCACATATATCCATGAAAATCTAGTATAGTCGTCAAGAAATAGTATATAATAGCGAAAACCAGAATTAGACACGACTGGAGCTTGCCAAACATCAGAATGAATTAGAGAAAAAGGAGAATTGGATATACTGAGAGACAAAGGAAATGACAATCGAGTTTGTTTAACTATATGTCAAACATTACATTTATTTGTGACAAAATACGAAGAACTAATAATTAATTTCCTATAGATTAATGAATCAAGGGAGTGTTGGCCAGTATGTCCCAAAAGCTGATGCCACAGAGAAGCAGGCACGACTTGAGTGGAAAAACCAATGCTTGGCGGAATAGTAGAAGAAACTTTGAGAGGATAAAGTGATTCATCATTTCTACAGCGGATAGAATCTTGTTGTTTCTCGGGTCCTTAACAAAAAAATCAAAATCAGTAAACTCAATGACACAATTATTATCTTTACAAAGACGTTGGATAGCGATAAGGTTTTTAGCAAGAGAATGAACATATAAAGTATTTTTCGATATAAGAGGTTTAGAAGTGGTTAAAAGAAAAGAGGAACTAGTAGAGGCAATGGGAAGGAGATTACCACTACCAACCATAACCTGAGAAGAACCTGTATATGGCGTGGGGGAGGAAAGAAGAGATGGGTCATTGGTCATATGTGCTAATGCTCCGGAATCTGGATACCAAACGGTTGGTTGCATCTCTTCTAAATTCATAGCGGCAAAATTCTTTGGCAAGTTATTATGTGCGAAGGAATGATTAAACCTGTTTTTGCACTGCAATGCAGTGTGATTGAAATGGAAGCAAATCTGACATTGAGTAGGAGGTCTGCCTAAAATTCCATTTGCGGAGAATGAAGGTCGATAATTAGAATGATAACCAGACCACGAAGATAAAATGGAGGGGTTATATTGTTTATTGTAATATTCCCGACCTCTACCATTATTTCCTTTATGATTTCTGCCTCTTCCTCTACCATAAGAAAAATTCTTTCTATGTGACAAACCTTTTGTACGAGAATTGGTAGCAGATTGCTTGTGAGTTGAGGCAAGCAAAGCAGTCTGAGAGTTGGAATTTTTTGATGGATTTTCACTTAGAGCCTCTTCTGCAAGTAAAAGAGGTCTAAATGCAGTGAAGGAAAGAAGAGAGCCAGCGGCGTTCAAGCCAAAAATAAAGGTGCGATAGGAAGGAGGCATCCTTGCAGTGCTTGTGCGACCAGATCTTCATCAATCACTGGTTTCCCAATATAGTGCAAGGAAGAAGCAATAGAATGAAGTTGTTGAAGATATTCCTCCATAGATAAGGATCCTTTCTTGAAATTTTGAAAATTTTATTTAAGATGAATTATGGAAGAAGAAGCTTGGTCTAAATAATGGGATGCGAGAGTATCCCAAGCTTCTTTGGATATTTCATAACCATAGTTAAGTAATGCGTCAAGAACAAAAAGGGAAAGAGTCGCATTAATCCAACTTAATGCGGTAGTGTCACATTGGATCCACAACTTATAATCTTCATGTGATGGTGATGTGTTGGGAATAGAACCATAAATTAACGCAAGAAGATTATGGCTTTTCAAAATGGTAATAAAGACTTTCTTCGAAGTGAGATAATTTGAATATGTTAATTCAATAGGCACGAACCCCATAATGTTGGAAATAGTAAGAGGGGAAATGGGAAGACCAAGACTTAATTGAAGAGTTGCAAGGGAAGGAAGAGTTGTAGCTGAAGGTGAAGAGGGAGATGAGGAACCCATGATTTGTTAAAGAAAATGGCTCTTGATACCAAGATAAAATAGAAGTTCTGAGGAAAATGGCAAACGTTGGTTTATACCCACTGTAGATATGTGAATTTATAGTTGAAGTACAACAGATGTAAGCCCTCACGTAGATAAGTACAAATATATTGGATAAGTACAACAAACTCAAATTCTACACATTATCCTAACATTACCAAAAAAAAGCATGGCCAAACTAGCTATAGGTACTAACTTAAATATGGAAAAACATATCGAACATGACCCAACTATTTGATATATCTATTTCATATTTAGAATCATTGACCTGACTAATTCAAATTTGCACTGCATAGCTGTATTTAAGGGGAATCACTCTCTACCAAAAATTTCTGATTTCCCAACCCGAAGGTTTAAACCCGCTCGAATGACACTCTCCGTGAAGCCTACCAATCAGACTAGAGCGTCCCGAAGAACTGAGATGGCAATGAACCCCTCTGGGACCTGAGCTGAGCCCACCGGGATTGCTGGGTATGGCACCTCCTCCTCCAAATCAACTTGAGGCTCCGCCACTGGAGCTGCTGCTGGGCGCTCAGGCTGCTGCACGGTAGAAGAGGAAGTATGTGTTCTCGCCATCTGCGGAGGAACAGAATAGAAATTCAATCGGTACTTCAAAAATAGAACCACACGACAAGAAAGAACAAATGTGAAACTTTTCCTAACTCCGTAGCCTCTAGGGGATAAATACAAACGTCTCCGTAGCCATCCCTCAGGCTCTACCAAGTTTGTCCATGAGTAGCGAGACCTATGCAACCTAGAACTCTGATACCAACTTGTCACGACCCAGATTTCCCACCATCAGAAGTCGTGAATACGCCTACTGTCGGAGCTAGGCAAGCCAAGCATTTAATTATTTTTCGATAACAACCCAACAGTAATAATAATAATAACAAGTCATTTAACTAAAAGCGGAAGTCTTTAAAATAAATGGGTTTGGATACAGTATTGTTAATAATTATTATGCCTTAATGTCAAGCAAGATGAATCAACTGTAAAAATTTTAATTATTCAAATGTCACTTAATTTAAACTCGGCTAAGTCCAATAATATATGAAATGAAATTGAAAGTGAAAAATAAAAATACAACAGCAGTAAAAGTTATCTAGAGTTTTTACTGACAAGTAAATTTCTAATCTAAAAAGAATAAAAATGATCAAGTATGAATAGATGGTAAGTTATTCATTATTTATATCTAATTTGAGTTACTTCCAACTCCAACCACCAATTCAAATACAGATAAATCCTTGTTAAACAATAAAAAACATGCCCATTTGAAAGATTCTAAACTTACGTAAGTCAGAGAACTACTCGTTGCGTATGGGCTAACGTACACGGNTTCTCTTTAAAACATAATTCAAATATGTTTAAGCCACAAAAGGGCAACAATAACTTAATCAAGTTCAGGCAGCAACGTAGGCATGCGCAAATCATACCGAGGCGACGGCCCGATCCAATAGAAATAAATATGTACTTGTCGAGGGTCGACGATGCGCCTATAGATGCATCTATTAATCTGCCGAGGCGTTCGGCCCATTCCAAAATAAAAACACACGGACAGACAATCAGTCAGGAAGTCAAAATGGAGAAATTATCAAAGAAAGGACAATTCTCTTTAATAAATTGATNTAGTTGGCAATGTGACAATGTGCTTTTTCTAGTAAGTGCAACCTTAAGGACCCGTAAGTCCATAAAAGTTTTGAAAAATTTTAAAAATGAGTTTTTCAAAATTAATTTGCATTTTTTTAAGTTAAATGTATGTTTAAACATAATTTCATATTGTACATACCATTTTTCAACTTAGCTTCAAATATTACTTTTTTTTTTCAAAAATTATACTTTTTTATGTCCAAATGCCTACTATGTGATTCATCAGTAGGAGTAGGGTCAAATGTTCAATGTACTTTATCTCTTATTTTATTTTATTTTATTCTCAAATGCAACCCATAAAGGTCATGAATAAATTGCCTGGCGTGTTATTTTTTTTATCCTTCCACTTTAACCATCGAGTACCATAGGATATTTCATTGTGTCCGAAACTTAAATGATGTTTTTTTTGTACAAAAATCACTTTTTAATGTTTTAAAAAAAGCTACATTAGAAGGTAATTCGAAGTATAATACTGCGAATTATTAAAATTTTTTTTTTATGCAATTCGCAGTATTATACTGCAAATTGCTTGACATAGGCCAAGCTCATTTTTGAAATAGCATTTTGCAGTATTATACTACGAATTAGGGTAATTCTCTATATAATACTGCGAATTAGATTGATTTTATTGATTTTTGGCCCCACCAATAATAATTAATTGACATAACAATAATTGAAATACATAAAATATACTGCGAATTACTTTCAAAAATTCTACACCCAAGCTCGGACTTGCCTTATTTATAGGCGTTTCAATTTTATAAAAATTCATTCAATATTGTTGTCACGACCCAAAATCCACTAAGGATCGTGGTGGCGTCGGACACCGCTGTCAGGCCAGCCAATTATATTACCGATTTAAAATCCTTTTTAAATACATCAAATTCTAGAATTTTCTTTCCATTTTTCACAAATAAAAGGGTTTTGCTTCAATTCAAATTAACAATAACAATTAAATCAAAATTTTCGAAAACCATCCTAAAATCCGGTGTCACAAGTGCATGAGCGACTATTGATAATGAAATAAAATACAAACTCTGTCCGGAATACAATGGATAGGAAATAATTAATCAAACTACATAAAGGAACTATACTAGCTGCAGGTCGCCTCGCAATTTGCAGCTCACCTAGTCCCTGAAGTATACCGGTGCAACAAAAATGCATAGAAGTGTAGTATGAGTATGTAATCAACGTGTACTCAGTCAGTGTCCCGCCTAATCCCGAAGGGGTAGAGACGAGATGGTCAACTTTGACACACTCTAATGGTCCAATGATAATTTATTCTCATTTCACATATTTAATCCGTGGATTTATTCTTTACGGGCATGGTTCTAATCAAATAGGGGAAACAAATAAACACGTAGTT